>JAYMTF010004748.1:0-12635 GCA_036897485.1 Pelargonium nanum | reverse complement strand
TGGATTGTTGTAAATTTTTGTGGAGCAATTAGGGTTTTTGAGTATAGATTGTGAGGAATTGTGTTGTGATCATGGGTTTGTTGAGGAATAGCAATGATTTTGTGGTTCTTGTTCATAGTTTTTCAATTTGGGTGGTTGTGGTGATGGTGGTGATGAGTAGTGTTAGCTATGCCACTGAAACTGATATATATTGCTTGAAAACTTTACGGGAGTCTCTTGAAGACCCTTTAAACTACTTGAGCAATTCGTGGAATTTCAACAACAATACCGAGGGTTTCATATGCAAGTTTACAGGCGTGGAGTGTTGGCATCCGGATGAGAATCGGGTTCTAAATATTCGCCTCTCGGATATGGGTCTAAAGGGCCAGTTCCCTAAAGGAATCGAGAATTGCACGAGCATGACGGGCTTGGATCTTTCCAGCAACAAGCTTTCGGGGTCGATTCCTGGTGACATATCAAAGAGAATCCAATTTGTTACGACTCTTGATCTTTCGTCTAATAGTTTTTCAGGTGGGATCCCGGTGAGTCTTGCGAATTGTTCTTATTTGAATGAGCTCAAGTTGGATAATAATCGGTTGACGGGTAATATTCCACTGGAGCTCAGCTTGCTCGATCGGTTGAAGACGTTTACCGTTACTAACAACCTTTTGTCGGGGCAAGTCCCTATTTTTGGCCGCAATACTAGCAATACTATTACGGCTGAAAGTTACGCTGGTAATCCGGGACTCTGTGGAGGACCCTTGCCGGCCTGCAAGGGTTCCGCGAAAAACACTCCTGCTGGTGCTATAGCCGGGGCAGCTGTTGGCGGGTTGTCGTTTACAACGATCATTGTGGCTATCGTTCTTTACTATAGCCGTAGAAGGGCTATCAAGAGGCGTAAGGACGGCGACCCTGAAGGCAATAGATGGGCGAAGAGCATGAAAGGACTAAAAGGCATCAAGGCAAGTTCGGGAATTTCAATTACTAGTCGTAGTTATGTGAAAATATCTTGTAGAACATAATTCTAACTTAGAATTTGTTGTTATTTTTTTGGCTTTTACAGGTTTCGATGTTCGAAAAGTCGGTTTCAAAGTTACGGTTAAGCGATCTCATGAAAGCGACCGGCAGTTTCAGCAAACATAATATCATTGGAACGGGCAGAACGGGAACCATGTACAAGGGAACGCTTCCGGATGGTTCTTTCCTCGTGGTTAAGAGGTTGCAAGATACTCAACGCGTGGAGAAAGAGTTTGTTTCCGAGATGAACACTATAGGGAGCGTGAAGCACCGGAACTTAATTCCCCTTTTGGGTTTTTGCATGGCAAAGAAGGAGAAACTTTTGGTGTACAAGTACATGGAAAATGGAGCGCTCTATGATCGGCTTCATCCAATAGATCCCGAGGCAAAGAAGATGGATTGGCCCTTGAGGCTCAAGATTGGGATTGGAGCTGCTAGAGGTTTGGCATGGCTTCATCATAGCTGCAACCCCCGAATCATACATCGAAACATCAGCTCTAAATGCATAATGCTCGACAAGGACTTTGAACCCAGATTATCCGATTTCGGTCTTGCGAGGCTCATGAATCCGATCGATACCCATTTGAGTACTTTTGTCAACGGGGAGTTCGGAGATTTGGGTTATGTTGCTCCCGAGTATCCACGAACACTCGTAGCCACGCCAAAAGGAGATGTTTACAGCTTCGGAGTTGTGCTCCTCGAACTGATCACCGGCGAGAGACCAACTCACGTAGACAATGCCCCAGAGACCTTCAAGGGAAGCTTGGTTGAGTGGATCACGCACCTCTCAAGTAGCTCGCAACTCAAATCCGGGATTGACAAGAGCTTGGTCGGGAATGGCGTGGATGGCGAGCTCCTCCAGTTCCTAAAAGTCGCATGTAACTGTGTATCCGAAATTCCCAAGGAGCGACCAACCATGTTCGAGGTGTTTCAGCTTCTTCGAGCCATTGGTCAGAGGTACCATTTCACGGCCGATGATGAGCTCATGATGCCATCGAACCTTGGCGCTGCTGATACCAGAGATGAACTCATCGTTGCTCGATGATCAAAACTGGTAAGTCGATAAAAACTAGAAAAATAATTGAAAATAATCTATTAGTTTCGATTACGTATATGAAGATTGATAAGGTGCATATAATAATTATTATTATCTATATTGTAGTTGTCTGAATTATATTATACCACGAATCTGATATCGCGTATTTGTGCTGGGCATAAAAAATTGTGTTCCTTCTGATACCACAGTTCTCATGAGTTTCATAACTAAGGTAGTGTTTGTATCATAATTTTTGGTTTGAAAATAGGAATCAAGAATGAAAATGTGAATGAGATTTCTCGACGTGTTTGGATTTTAACTTTCCAATTGTGATGAATCTGATATTGTGCACTTCTTGGCACAAAAATTCTTATGTTCCTTCTAATAGCTTAGTTTGTTTCTTCTGAAACTCCTACTTTGTATCAAAAATTTCGGTTTGGAGCGGGAATAAGAATGAGATTCTCGTTCATTGTGTTTGGATAATAACTTTTCAACCGAGTTGTTTGTGATGAATCTGATATTGTGCACTTGGGCAAAAAAAAGTTATGTTCCTTCTGATAGCATAGTTTGTTTCTTCTGAAACTTTGAGGTAGCGTTTGAATCAGAATTTTAGGTTTCGACTATGAAATGAGAATGAGATTTAGTCTGTTTCAAAATCACTACATCATCTTTTGTGACGGTCAGAACCTGTCACAAAAAGTGTCAAAAATTGTTGCCAATTCATTTTTTCAAGAAAGTCGCAATGTTGCTGCACTTTTTGTACCCTTTTGTGACTGTTTCTTTTTCGTCGGAAAACAACATTTCTAGTTGTGAAATAGGGTACCGTATATATAAGAGTGGCCAAAAGCCGTTGGTCTCAAAACAACCGTTGCCAAACGTATAGAGCTTCAAAAACACCATTTACAACGGCTTATCGTTTCTTTGGTACATCTACTGAGCTCCTGCAAGTAATTGTCTATGGACCAAACTTTTCAACGCACATGAGCTCCTGTAGAAGGTGGGAGGCTCTTGTGGGAATTGTTGTACCTACTGCGGAAAATTTCTACCCAAATTACCTTTTAAAGAGAGCGATGATCCGATGATGTTAATGAATCAAAAATACAGATCAATATTTCTTCGGTGAATTAAGGTAGCGTTTGTAACAGAGTTTTTCAATTCATGAACAAAAATTTGGAATAAAAATATAAATGAGATTCTCGTTCATTCTGATTGGACTATAACATTTTATATTGAGGTGAGTGTGAGGACACAAATATATATATATATATACTATGACTAAGTCATGATAGTGTTTATGTTGTTAGTCAAATACCAAGAGCATTCACAATGGCGGCTTTTTGTAGTATTGTCATCTAAGCAAGCATGACATAACTAAGACCAAACATTTTTTTCATCTTCTAAAAATAAAAATAAAAATAAAAATGGTACAAATCGATGCGACGCATTATTTGTCTCAGTTTAGCGATTAAAATTAAGTTCAAACGGATAACAATATGAAGTATGTGATATCATCATTCTCTCGTGAATTTTTGAAACGGCAATTGTGTTTTATAAAATATATTATAATTCGTTCGAATTGTCAAAAAATAAATATGATACATCATTTTGTACAAATATATTTGTACAATATTATGAGATATAATATTATTTTTAATCGATTTAAAACGATTGAATAAGTATGATAATATTGACTCATTAAGGTTGCATCATCAATTTTCAAAGTAAAATTGGGTGGTCAAAACTGATTTTGATCATTATTTTCACTATTTTAATTGCTTTCTCAACGGTTTTAACTGTATATATTTATATCATTTCAAGAATTCAACTAAAAAAACAAATGTTGCTTTGAATATAAGTTATCAAAATTCTATTCACATGCAATTGGTTGGTCAAATTGATTTTTTTTTTCTAATTTAGTTCCTTGATTATGTTAGCATTTCTTTTCGAATTAGTCCGATTTATAATCGCATTGTCAAATTAAGCAGAAGTAGCAGTTTTTTCTAAAAAGAATTCGTATCGACATGACAACTGCGTAAAACATAAGTTAGCTAAATTTACAAATTAGACAATATTAAAACTAAAATGTATAATTGAAGGACCAAATTAAATAAAATTGACGTAATTTTGTTCTACATTAGTCTCATCAATGAAATATTAAATTTAGTTAATTCAAGCACCACATGGTCACCAAGTCAACAAAGGTCGTTCATAAAAGATTGTCATGTCAACCTAGTTTGACAGTACATATGCGGATTGGACCGACTCAGAACAAAATAACATAGTTTATGACCATATTGGAACATTATAGATAGTTTGAAAACCCAATTGAAACAAAAAAAATAAAATTAAGTACTAATTCAGAACAAAGTTGATGGTTAGAGGACTGAAATGGAACATTTTCCTTGAACAAACACCTAAAGATGTTATTACATAAAAGATACAAAAACATGAAACCCTGAAACATCTCAACCCTAAATGTTACATGATCTTAACTCTTACATCAAACCACAAGCCGAAACTCAAAAGCCAGAGAGGGCGGTACTCGCAAAAGCTTTCTCGGGATCTTCTGATCCCCATACTTTCAGTGACAATTGCCTACAGAAAAAAAGATTTTCTCGAAGTCTCATCTCGAGCATTACAGGGGAAGAGAAAATCCACGTAGAGATGTTGAATCCACGCCTGATTCGCGCACCAACGCCACTCGCCCGGTTCGTGCAATCTTCACACATCAAGAAACCGATCTTTAATAGAAATCATATTGATTATACATAAAATTTCAAAACGTTGCATATATAGCCACCAAGAAATGTACAAAGATGGAACCGAAACTATTACAAGCAAAACTAGGGACAAAAAATCAAATTCATTGGCTGAGACTAAAGTTATAACTCGTAGAAGAGGCTCACAAAAGGGTTTCTTGGAGGCGGAATGAATTGTATCAAACCTATGGTGAAGTGGAATCGACTGTAACATTCTCTATTCAACTATTATCATAATTTCTTGACCAAGAACGCATCTAACAAAATGCTTATCCACTAAAGATCAGCCTTGTGCATTAGAACTGGCAAGTCGAGTTTTGGTATCTAGTGAGAAGTTTCAAATAAGTCCTCATTGCTATTCATGATAAACTAAGTTCTGGTTCAATACAATCGTATCAAGATTTCAGTCTAAGTAGAGGGATTGGTTTGATTGGATATTATTTCTATTTGTAATGTGTGAGTAATAGTTCCCGATGAAAGACGAAATGATTTTCAGAATTATATTCACCGTTTATCCAGTTTTCAGTGAAGCAAGTTAAATAAACAGAAAATGTGCACCCATGAGACTTGACAAGAACCAAGGATCGGGAAACAAACCTCACAAAGCCCGTAGGGCTCTAGTAACCTCTGTAGTGCGACCATCTTGTTTATATCACCTGTGAGCTGGAACAACCGAAAAAGGATCCAATATTAATAAAACGAGATGAGACAAACAAATAAAGTGAGTCAAAGCTTGGTAAGAAAAGCCCAACAAAGATAGGATATCACGAGCATTGAAATGAATGTGGAGCTCCAACAAAACAGCTCGAAACTAATATTGTATTTGCTTTTCTTTGCTACAATGAATGCGTTGCCATTTTTGGTACCTAGTTTCAAATACTAGATAGGATATGCTCGTATGATGTAGTACGATCATAGTCAGACAAATTTCTACATGTAATGACAATATAGTGATGTATCGATAATTGTTTTCGAAAGATACAGAGTTCACACGTACATGGATAAATATGCATGTAACTATGTTCAGGTCTAAGCCTGTAGTGCTCTTAGAATAACCAAAAACCATTTGAACATTTTAGTCTTCCAAAAATCAGCCTCACCGCCACTTAGTGCTGGCAATTCGAATTCCGGATTGGGTTTTCCTGGGTTTGGGTCAAAATGACCTCATCCCATACCCTAATCCGCATAGGTGCGCGGGTCAGGTTTATCTGGTTTGCCATGAGAAAAAGGTGCATCCGAAAAAGAAAAAGAAAAAGAAATATCGGGTCCATCTGAGTGACCCTGAACCCGCAAAAATGTGGGGTGGTGCTTGGGTTCAAATTGCCAGCTCTACCACTACTCAAATACATGACGACCGATGGGAAATAAGATTGAGACCTTTATGTTATCTCTACTGCAGTGCCCGACACTACCACAAATAACTTTTACGAGAGTTTTAAACTAACAAGTACACGGGGAATCAAAAGTTCACCTCGAGAGTAATTGTATGATCAGACACATCCACAGCTTTGGCCCGGAAAATGCTGGCAATATCGAGAACATCCCTCCTAGCAGCAGGGTTGACCGCAACCTTTATTAGCATCAGCTCTCGCTCAGCAAATGGCAAGTGGGTCATATCCTGAACCTGAAGAAACCAATATCATATTCGTCAGCTACATGCTCGCCCACACGGCAAAAGAAAATTAAACACACACACACAATCATGAAGTACTATTGTACCATAAATGATTTGAATTAGTTTCAATCTTTTTATTGTTTTAATGTCACATTTACCAAACTGATAGAAAAACTAACAAAAGTTAAGGTCAAGCGATCTTTCAACTTCTTTTTTTTTTTTGAAAGGATCTTTCAACTTCTTAAAATATGAAAAAATCGACATCCATACTTCGTGAAGATCTATAAGCTTGTGAAGCTGCTGAACCAGCTTGCCAATGGTCTCGTCAGTTCCAGGAACAACAGTAGTAATGCGAGATAGTCCCTCGACTTCGGCACGACCAACAGCGAGACTCTGAGAATAGAAAAAAGGAAATAGATTCACATCAACAGGTCGGGGGAGTTTAAAAAAAAAGGACAAATCAATTAACTAACCTGAATATTATAACCTCGTCGAGATATAACCCCGGTAATTATATTGAGAACTCCGGGAGAATCATTGACGAGCATGGATAATGTGTGTGACCGAAGCCCACTTGACTGTTATGGAATAGCAAACCAAGCCAAGTTAATATAACCCATAACTGTTATGGAACTGATCTAAACCGAAATGATTTAGCTGAAACCAATATTCCAAGGCTATTGATTCTGCCGAAGTTCAAATCAAGCATATAAGGGAGAAGCTAGAAGTGAAATGTCAGAAGTTTGAAATCAGATGCACGTCGTGATGCTTAAGAGTTTGATGTTTTGAAGTTTGAGCAATAGGAATCTAATTGAAGAAAACAACAATGTTATCCGAAGTATTAAGAGTATCTTACATCTTCGTCGTTGAGAACACCCCAATGAGCGTCAAGAACTTGGTTCATGGATAAATCGTCATAAGGCTCCACCGGATACACATCACCCTTCATGGAAAATAAAAATTTAGATATTCAATCCAACAGCAATTTTTAATACATATAAAGCTAAGAGGCTAAGATACTAAAGTTCAACAAAAATAGATAAAATTGCAATATAAAAAATTTTAAAAGCACGCGCTTATCCTCACATGTCCCGTGTCTGACACAGTGTCCCTCAAGACACGCTGCCGCCTGCCAATTATTAATCTGCCTTACCGAGTTTGATGCTTAATTCCTTAACTACGGGACAATAGTTTTCTAGTAACACATTACACATCTAATTATTTATTTACGCATTGAAATCGTGTTCCACCAAATAAATAATAGCTATGTGCACTTCAGAATATTCCAACTATAAATCAATTTTTGTAATCACCCATCTAGTGGCCGATTCTGACATGTCATTTGGATTGAAAACAAGATAGAGAAGAATTAAGTAGTGTTACCCCTGAGGATGTACTTGCACTGCCATTAACAGAACTTCTTTTAATCTTTGCAGGGGCCTCTACAGACATTGTCTCTTCAAGATCGGGATAAGAAGCTGCAGAAAATCTCCAAAACGGAGCCGTCTGACCCATTCTTTCCCGTCTTAGAGCAATCTAAAAGAAGCAAGATATTTAAACATCAGTGCACAATATACAAAAAGACGTGTCATTATAATCCCAATAACTTTTTTATTTTCATGTAAAAAGATCAAAACTTCTTAACAGGTGCCAAATCGATATTCAGCACTTGGATACTTGAACAATACATATACAATGCTAGTATGTGAGAATATAAATATTCAAAAGTATTCTAGTTAGAAATAGAACAAAGGAATTAAAAAGAATGAAAACATACAGAGGTTTTATCGATTTCCATGGTATTTTAGAGAAGATGGACTTAGTTTTGTGACATGTATGTTATCTGTAGTAGTTATTGTTTAGCTAAAGATCTATATGTTTACAATACAAATATATCAAATATATTTTATTTTTTATTTAAGTAGTATTGCATCCTGTATTTTTGTAGATTCCTGTAATGACGGCGTACACCATAAGTACGGTAGCTTACCTTTCCAGTTCTTGCTAGTTCTTTAATTCCAAATTTGCTTAAGTTTCTTTGTACGGCAACGATCTTCCCGGGGTCTCCGGTGACCTGAGACATTGTGATGAAATCATATATACCATGTGATAAATTATATTTTATAGACCGGTAAAACAGCTGATACCTTCAAATGCAGACTAAGACTAAAATGAAAGAGCATTTAGTGAGTTAACGTATAAGGAGCTGACAAAATCACCTCCATAGTGAGTGAATCTTCAGAGATGTCCACGACGTTTGCCCTGAAGATGTCCACCAACCACATGATCTGAGAATTGAAGGGCAAAGAGAACAGAAATTACTCGTAAGAAAGCAAATGGATAGGTAGCAACTAGGTTCGGCTCTAATAATCGGCAGAAAGATATAGAGACACGCGCATGCACAGAGAACCCTCGCATCAATTTCCAATCATACGAAATGGTAAAAGTAACCAAAACATGATATTCTTGCTCGATCAAAGTATATTTTGTGTAAAATACTAATATTTATGAACTATCCGAAATGGAACTGTTTGATGAAGCAGCTTGGTTTTTCAATGTCAAAGACATTCATCAGAAGTAAAGCAACTCGAACATTTCCTATGTCAAACCCGACCCGAAAATCAATAGGGTCTATTTTATGTGACCGGAGTCGGATTTCGGGTTCAAATTGTCAGCTCTGATTAGAAGATGTTCCACCGAACTATTTGTTGGGTTATCTACATGTACTATTCCACACACACAAAAAAAACTAAGGAAATGGTACATCGCTACCTCTGGGCGTGTACTTGGATCTGCTTTAAGCTTAATGAGCATGAGTTCTCGCTCAACTTGTGGCTCCTTGGAGATATCATCCACCTAATATATCAAAAGAAGCTATTTATTATAAATTAGGGCATAACCAAATACAAGGTGAAAAAATTGGCCTAATAACTGGTTCGGACTGATCTATATATCTCCATCGAGAAAACATGTCCCAAATATCACCACTGTGACACTTAATTCTGAAAGATGGAAATCATGAGAAACCGTAAAAGAAAGGTAAGTGGTAACCTTTATGACATTAACGAGCTTGTTAAGCTGTTCTACAACTTGCCGCAGAACATTCTCGGTACCAGAGACAACTATGGTAAAAAGAGCCTTATCCTCGTTCAAACCAACAGCAAGAGACTCAATATTATAACCCCTCCGAGCAAAAACCCCAGCAATCCGGTTTATAATTCCACTCTCATCCCCGACAAACACTGAAATTGTGTGACGCTGCACCCTGAAATTAATTATATAAAAAAAACATATTACGAATGAAATCCATGTCAAAATTGTAGAACGCGTAGTTAGAGAATAAGTATCACATAAATCATGAGTACTTTGCATTGATAATTATCCTTGGCCACTCGCTATACAACTGCTTCATAAAACTAGCAACTGAAATCCCCCAAATCAATTCTTGGGTTCGGTTCCTCTTCGAGCTTTCTCCTCGATCCTCAGCCCATTCATCTTTGAACTATTAATTACTAAACACAAGTTATGGCTAGGACTCAACCCAAGTACATTTCTAGGCCAGTGCTTATTAGTGTAAAAAGGTGGCCCAGTGCACAAGGGTCTAACCACTGTGGAGTTCGGAATTTCCCCAACTCGAACCTGTGACCTCAATTCAAAATGCAACAACCTTAGAGTTCTGCAAAGCTCACCCTCTATAAGTGCCTATTAGTGTAACAAGATCACACAACACACTCAATTATATAAGCAATTAACAATTTCTACCAACCAAAACATGTAAAATCATTTCAAAGCACACATGTTCATGACAAAATGGTAACGACAACAGTAATGACACCAAATGGAACAGTGAAACCCAAAAAAAAACACAAACCCATTTCGTTTTACTCCAAACTCAATTGAACGAATAAGAACCCACTTCATACCACACCTATACACACCCAACTTTAGTAACAATTGAACTATTTATAGGAACCAAAGCATGTAAAATCATTTCAAAACCACAAGTTCATGACAAAATGGTAGGACCAACATTATTGTCACCAAAGGGAACAGTGAAATCCAAAAAAAAAAAATACTCCAAAGTCCAAACTCAATTGAACGAAGAAGAACCCACTTCATACCAAACCTATACACACTCAACTTTAGTAGCAACCACAGCATGTGAAATCATTTCAAAGGCACATGTTCATGACAAAATTGTGTATGAACAACAACAACAACATTAATGACACCAAATGGAACAGTGAAGTCCCAAAAACAAAACACAAACACATTTCGTTTTACTCCAAACTCAAATGAACGAAGAAGAATCCCTTCATAGCAAATCTATACACACTCAACTTTAGTAGAAATTAATCTATATATAGCAACCACCACATGTTCACCACAAGGGATAAGAACAATAACAGTAATGACACCAATGGAACAGTAAAATCCCTCCACCCAAAAAAAAACATTTCTTTTTACTCCAAACCCAATTGAATGAAGAAGAACCCACTTCATACCAAATCTATACCCTCTCAATTTTTGTAGCAATTAAACTATTTAGTATTTATAGCAACCACCACATGTAAAATCATGTCAAAGCCACATGTTCAATACAAAATGATAGGAACAACAACATTAATGACACCAAATTGAACAGCAAAACCCCAGGAAAAAAAAAAAAGAAAAAAAACACAAACCCAATTCATTTTACTCAAAACCCACCAGGAAAAGCAACAAATCAACACCTACTTAAATGTTCTGAAAGAAATATCAATGGAGTTAAAATTTGAGCTAAGGACTCACTTAGAGCGAGTTGCAGGAGTTGCAGTGCTAGTCACAGAAACTGCATTGTCAGTGGCAGCTGAGACCTCCAGCTTCCTTGAGAGCTCAAGGCTCTTCCATTTTGGTACCTTCAAGTGCCCAAAATCCAAACTTTTTGAGAACCCAAAACTTGAATCCACCTTGAAACATGGGTTTTGAGTCCTCAGAGTAGATGGGTACTGAGAAACAGCCGCCATGAATGAGTGGAGTTAGAGAGAGAAAGTATATTTAGAGAGAGAAAGAGACAATGAGAGCTGTAGTGAAAAACTGCTATAAAACAAAGAGAGACACTAAACTTTTGCCACTTCTCATGTGTTTTGTATTCTATTTTATTTTATTTTCTCTGAGTTTCTTGATAATATCTTAGCAATTGGTTGTGATAAGATGTCTAAGAGAATCATCAAATTTATATGCTACCTAAAGTGAAACCTAGTAAGAATGGTAACGGGACGGGTTTTAAAATATCATCTGCATCTCGATTATCATTTGGGACCGGATTTTTACATCCCTGGTCGGAAAGTGAATCTAACTAAATAGACTAATAACAAACATTTTTTGGCCAAATATTTTTGCTTTATATAAAATTGTCCAAATTTCACCCGACCTCATTCGGACTAGGTCGGCTAAATTTCAAAGTTCCTATTTGATTTGAAGAAAATTAAGATCACTAACTACTAGAAGTATGACACTTGTTCTTGTATTAATTTGCACATGACAACGGTTCTAGAAATTTGGATTTTTTACTTGTTTATTATTTGTCCTTTATAAAAAGTTTTATGCTTTTAATGTTAAATAATACTATTAAATTATCAAGCACGACTTTCAATATTCTTTAACTTGTGCATGGGTTGCACGTGTTAAATAAATACTACAAATATAATTTTGAATACATTTTACAATAGTTATTAGGGTATCTCCAATGCTTAGCACTTTTTGTGGGTGCTAAGGAGGAGAGAGAGTGTGCCACATCATCATATGAGTGCTTAGCACTATATTAGCAATTTTCACTCCAATGCATAGCATCACCTTCACATAAACCAAATGATTACATTAAATAATAAAATTATAATTTAAAAGTAATTATGTTATCAATAAATATTTATATTTATTTCGAGAAAAATAAATTAAACATAAATTAATTTCTATAACGAACCAAGGCAAGTTGGACCAAGAGGTTTTAGCGCTTCGAATTTTCATTGAGGTCTCGGACTTGAGTCTTTTTGCTGATATAATGAGGTGGGTTATTTGGGTTTAAATGGGAGAGCTAACCCCTGTGTAATTCAATTAAAAAAATCGATAACGAAAAAACATTAGATAACAAAATATATTTTTTAATTAAGAGAAACTTGTGTACATAAAATAACATTGGATAAAAATTTAATCTTGAACTTTATTTTCTCATAATCATTGTCATATATTC
>JAYMTF010004747.1:0-12637 GCA_036897485.1 Pelargonium nanum | reverse complement strand
TATTCACTTAAATCGATAAATGTAAGTAAATATATTATAATATTGAAATATATCCATTTTTACACTAAACATTTTCATTAGTTATACCAAAAACATGTAAACAAAATACATGTGTGAATCCTCCTCCTTCAAAAAATATGCATGCGTTATACACTTGACTTTTTCTATTAAGAAAGAACACACATTAGATGAAGATCAGTGTATTACACTGGAATTCACCTTCGGTGCGAGCTTAATAACAAATTAATTGTGATTCATAATAAGCGTGTTTGTGATTTTACCCCCACTTTCTAGGGTATTTACAGGAGTAGATTCCTGATTTTGGTTGGGAAAGAGAATGTAGAAAGTTAGATACATAAACTTGTATATGTGTGATCCAGGCGAGTCTTTAGACCGAGTTATGGATTGTTTGATGGACCGTTAATCGGGTCAAGCAGAACATAGGTCTGGTTCGGTGTCTACTGTGTCAATTTGAGGCGAAACGGTCCAAAATTGGGCCAAAACGGGTCAACTGAACGAAACTTGACAACCTAGTATGTAATCATGTTCCTATGGCCAGGTCAAAGCCCTGTGTCGGCCCTAGCCTGTCCGCACTCTAATTTTCTGTCTTTTCAGCTGTTTTTCTTGCTCGAGAACATTTGTAGGGTCGATATAGTGAAATTTTGGGAGTCATCAATATGGTTTTCTTCATCCCAATCAATATCCAAACTCTATCAAGAGTGTATAGCTTCCATTTTTAACTGCTAAAAAGAGCCTAAAACAAATAATGTTTTGTCAAATGATATGAACTACACATGGTTGTATTGTGGACATAGTTTCATGTTTTCTTGAACAAATCAAAGAGAGTCTCAACTTTCTCTTCCTCTCCACTACCTGCATTGTCCTCCAGAGCATTGTTCAGAGCCTCCGACGTTACAATCCTCAATGAGTCGGATAAATAATCTTCCACTCGAGACAAGTACTCATCTTTGGGAGCGTTGGAGTCGCGATCAAGATCAATAGCTTCTTGATCTGGTTGTTCAAGTGATGCCACGGTGACATGGTTCAGTGAGCCTATGGAAGAGCCCCGGGAAAGAGTACCGGAAGCAACTGTGATTTCATCGCCTTCATCGATTGTTGTTGTCGTGTCAAGTGAACAAACTGATCTTGTAGTTTGAGAGTGTTCGCGTTTAGCCTTCACTCTCTTGCACCAACTATGGAGTGATTCTCTTACACTTTCGGCCACCAAAGCTTTCTTGCAACGAGAACCCATCTGAAAACATCGATCAATGTTAAAGAATGATCAAAATGTTACAGAAGCAGTTCCAAGCTAAACATATCTTGCATACGAAGAATGTTAAGGAAGAGACTAAGACGTATCAGTACAAATTTCAATTCCTAGGTTTGAAGTACCATGTTTTCTTGGTTGAAACGCTTGGTTTCAGCGAAACAAAATTTGCATGACTACTCAGCAAAGAAGATTTAGAAAGAATTGGTTTCTTTCTTTCTAAGCAATCTTGTCCTTAGCAAAAGGGTTTGGGTGAGTTGTTTCAATCAGGTCCGTGAAGAAAATGCTTTGGTACCATTACAGAAACTAACATAAAAACAGTACTCGAAAAGCAAGATAGGCACATCAGATGAGTGACTGTAAAGCAAATAAACAGTGTTTAAAGAGCTAAAGAGTTATTATTCACATGAATCACGGGATAGATGCGTATAAATGATGAAATGAAGTTGAACAATATGCAAAGAAAGTATGACAGAATCAACAAACCTGTGTAATGATCACATTAATCGGCACTGTGCTATAGCTGCACCATAACTGGACAATAACCCTGCATTTGCAGTAAAAAAGAAGCAAAATTTTATTACCATCCCAAAAATCCATTAATGATCTATAGAAACAATTGTAAATTTATATTCCCGGACTTGTACATAATATCCGACCGATGAAAAATGACATGTTAAAACTTAGCCACCACTTTTACATTAAACACTCGTCAATGTTTACTTTATGTCTGAAATTTGCAACTCCTTGACACATTTCTGCAAAATACCATTCAGTATTGAACTTGTAAGAAGGAAACATACCCAGAAGTCAATCGAATGGCTATCATCATATGGTTCTTCATGAAACATGATCTCTCCTTGATTCCCCACTAAAGTACACAAAAATGACAAAAGACAAATGAAATGTGTTATACTAGAATGAAAAGACGTAATGAATTACAATCGATGATAGAATATTCTCTTGTTTGTAACATCTGAACAATTTAGTTTCGATCTTAAACCTAATACTCGAAATAGTATAACAAGAGAAAGTTGAATCTTAGTACTAAGTTTGTTGATGATGAAAGATCACACGGTAGATAAGCAAAAGATTACGATGGCTTGATGCGAAGTACATGAACATGTGTTTGTGTTCCCACTTTTGTTCCAAATATCTACTAAACTTGGGCTCTTTTTCTTTGGTGCATGCACATTTACAATTTACATAAGAGAGAGAGAGAGAGAGTGAGAGAGAGAGTAATCGTACCAATGACCAAATAAATGT
This sequence comes from Pelargonium nanum, assembly GCA_036897485.1. Lineage (NCBI taxonomy): Eukaryota > Viridiplantae > Streptophyta > Magnoliopsida > Geraniales > Geraniaceae > Pelargonium > Pelargonium nanum. The sequence continues at coordinate 10,104 of JAYMTF010004747.1, read as the reverse complement.
TGCCATTTCAAAGGCGTTCTGCAATAGGAAGACAATGAGAGTGTGAAACAGAGAATGTACCGTTAATACTAATAAAGACTAGTACTGAAAAAGAGTAAAAATCCCACATGTTACCTGAAATATGATGAACTGTATTAGCCGCAGTAAGATTTCTGGTTTTCCAAACCAAAACAGATCATCACGGGGTTTTACTTGAACCCGGCCTGTTTGTTCCAAAACTTCAAGGGCCAAAGAGGACACAACATGTTGAAGTTTTGTCCCAACCAACATGATAAGCTTAACATGTAAACAATTGTGCAAGAAAAAAAATATTAATTAGGGAAACATCTTTTGATTCCGATGAAAGGACAACCAGAATAAGTGTACTAATGTACTTACTATGGCAGGGATGAAAGAAAGCCAGAAATAAATATTCAGACCTGAAACAATTAGAGAATTCAAACGTTTCAGGATATATAACTTCAAACGTTTAAATGACTTTATTTTCAATTGAAGAAAAAAAAAGATACCATGAATATTTGTGAAGATGCATATTATGGCATAACCCCAAAGTGGCCAGCTGGAAAACAAAAGAAAACTCAGATATACCACAAGTCGATATGATTTATCCTCACAATACGTTGAATCACATAAAAGCAAGATTAGTGCATACCTAATTCCCAGAATACCATGAAATTCATCTTCCATGCTCCGGACCATATAGTTATGGAAATTATAAGAAAGTGGCAGTTTGTGCTTCTGAAAATACGAAAGCATTACAAATATGGGACATAAAATATTAGACAAATGATGGTTCAATGACTATCAGAACATAGATAAAAAATGATACAATACGTAATATTCTCTATCCATAAATTATTGATTCATATTTGTATGTAAATAAGCACATACATATGCATGCAGAAACTGAGGCGCTATATTACACTTACTAAGCATAGAAATGACATGAATGCTACAGAATCAATTAAGGTTATATAGAGTTTTATTAATCAATTTGTTATTTAGGCAGTGCATGCCATAACAATGATAATAAATAATAACAAATATAAAAAATGCACCGTATATGATCACTAGAGGAGCAACACAGAAACATAAGAAAAGATTTGATATAATTTGTGGCCAGAAAACAGCATATTTGACAAACTAAGGCCTAAACAAAAGTTAGATACCCACCGTGATGAAACCCAACCGTAGTGCCAAGTAATCTGATTTCTGAATGGAGGTCCTGAATTGTCGAAGAAAGCAAAGCTGCATCAGCAGATCACAAGATCAACTTTACCTCACAGAGGCTGGAACATTAAATATGTGAGCTCATGTATTAAACAAAATTCAAAATGTGAAATAAAAAATAATGAGTCTGTAAATAGAAAAGATTAATTCCACTCTGTTCTTCAAATGTCAAACTGGTAGGACCAAATAAACGAAAAGCTTTTAGTCAATACTATTAAACTTTTGTTAAGGAATTTTCGACTCTCTTTTGGCCTTTCTTTATCCATTCAATGGAGCAAAATAATGTCACAAGAATGACAATGAGAGGATAGGAGATAAAGTAAACAAGGCGGGATTAAGCAAAATTCGAATATGGAATACATATTAGGCATAGAAGTTCACCATCCAAATCAGAATCCGACTCCTGCTCCATGGATGAGAGGTGTGATGGAACACAAAGGTAGTTTGTCGCCTCATCACCTTGTTTCTCATTGCTGTAAAACATAACCAATGTCAGAAAAGCTATTGACAGATCACAAGTCTAAATAGAAAATAACTTGTAGAATTCCAACAACATTACACACAGGTTTCCATATTCAAATAAGCTAAATAAATACGCTACGAATAGGCTTTATTTAGACCCACTCTAGCAATATCACACAGCATATTACCCACAGTATTAGTGGTTCAGGCTGTTCAGCCTTCACATGTTGTTTCTTCAAACTATTGTCAGTGTATAAAAGCCATTCAGAAGAAAACAAAACCTTAATCATGTCTTTCAGTTAAACTCGCACTAGCAGTTTCAACTATCTACAGAGAATGTTATTCTTGTAGTTGCTGGGATATTGCAGTGTATAGACACTTCACCTCTCTATATGAAACTTCCTATAAAACGGAAAGTCCATTTCTGGACATTGACACACATGCGGTGTTGATGATGTTGTTACTGCCTCGTCAATTGCCAAATCAGTCACTTTAAAATTGTGTCACTAATAGGAAAGTTAATACCAAGCATCTTATTTCACAAGCCTACTCAAGACTTCAGTAGTAAAAAAAAAAATCACAAATGAAGTCAAACAGAGAACTTGGAATCAAACAATGGTTTCATTTTGTATTTGTTTATGAGTGTACCTTGCAAATTACCATCTCCCACTAAGCTTGCTATGGTGGCCTGATTTTCCCATTTTCTCCAACTGTATATCTACAAAGACGCATATTCAGAAACTTATGAACCTCTAAACTGACTTGAGAAAATATATGGATCTGGCAACCAGGTTGGATAAGACTCTATTGAGTTATCACGTCAATTCCTTCTATTTCAGTCACATTATTAGGACCATTTCAGAATTTCAAACTTCATTGTAAATTTTGTAGATGACTTTATATATATGTATACATATTACTTTGGTATAACAATTTTACACTTTTAATATTTTGAACTATCCCATTGCATAAAATTGTTGGTTTCCTTGTCAGTTCATCCATTGGCAAGTAATTTAGGCAGCATTTGGATTATAATTTTTGCTCAAGAATGGGAATGAGAATGAGATTCTCTTTTTTTCATGCTTGGATTAGGACTTTTTAGTCTTGAAAATGGTTGTGTTCTTGATTCTCATTCTTTCATCCAAAAGCTACCTTAGGAGTATGTGCAAGCTAATATAAAGAAGCTCCAAAAGAAAACCAGTAGTTGGAGTCAAAGAAATAAAAACTGTACCTTGCTCATAGCTACACCAACAGCCAGACAACTATATAGAACATGAGTTATACCAAGAACAAATAAGAAACGGTGGAGCTGCTCAAGACCTTCACGCGAGACAAAAGGTTCACGACCCTGCAATCACCCATTAGGATTCATAAAACAAAATGCACTGTTTGAATCTTAGAAAAGTTGAGGAAAGGAATAAGGGGTTGCCGCGTTGGACACAATATTTGTTAGGAATTTACTTTTTCCCTCCTAATAATTGATTACTCTTCTTCTACGGTTTCATCAACTTTTGCAACACCCAAACAGAAGATCATTTCTATTTAGTACAAGAAGTGAATTACCTCACCACACTGATGAGGCGGGACAGTATTTATTCCGCCTGGAGGAATATCAGTCTCATTACTGAACGAGAAGGTGCTTTCAAGCAAAACACTCCCATTGATGCCATAATCTTTCTCAGAACAAAGATAGAATTTACTGGTGAAAAGAGACGAATTCACGCAAATCTCGGAAATCCACCTTGCGCATTGCGCCAATAACAATGATATAAGTCCAAGAAGCATCAGCTCTACACGACAAATTAGCAAACGACAAGAAAAAAAATAGCAAAACACACACTAATCAATACCATATCAGCAAATGCTATGAAAATGTAAAAGTAGCACTCCAAAAGAAGACTCAGCCCTCATTTTACACTACACTTCTCCTAAATCAACATGCATATATGAATTGCTGTCTTACCTTCCTTCATCTTCTCCAAAGAAGCATGCAGAGCCTTCCTCCTAGTCTTCTTTAACCACTACACACAACAAACAAACAACACAGTCAACACACAAATCGGAAATTTCTCAACAAAATTGAACTAAAACAGTAAACCTATGTCTTCCCTTGCCCGGCATAAGCCAAATTGTTAAGTCTCAATCAACAAATATCTAAGAATACAAATCTTAATTCCTTTTTGTCACACTTTCTCGGCATATAAGCAAGTAATTGGTTTCTCATCAGTGAAACTGAAAATTTAAACTATTTTTCCCCTAATACTACCAAAACAGATGAACCAATTTGTGGGTTACAAATACAGAAACTGTGAGCACTAAACACAGTTTCATCCATTTTCTTGTACTTTCTCAGTAACCAATCACTGCAACTCCAACATACAGGAGAAAATTCACCTTTAGCCTGTAGGACCCACATACTGAGAAGCCTAATTATAATGTTCTTTACACAAATCTCTCCACTATTTTCTCAGCAACCAAACAGAACACTAGTTAAAGTAAATGCTTTTGCTTTAGTAATTTGAACTAATACTCCACTTCTCTTCCAACCCTCTTTAACTGAAACTGTAACTTCCTCAATAAAGAGCCAATTTCTCATTTTTCCCAACACTTCCTCTCCATCTTCAACCTCAAAGGTCTCACCTTTCCAAATCTGTAGATGGAGCGCTCCACGAGAAAGCAAACGAAAACCATGACTGTAACCACCGAAGCAACAGAGTAAGTAGGAGTCTCGGCCAGAGACCTGTCTTCCTGCATCACCCCCACCATTTTCCCACATCAAACTTTCTCGAGAAAAAATCGAAACTTTCCCGGAAAGTGAGTGATAGTAAAAGACCCAGTAAATGGGTATCTGCGATGGCGTCGAAAACAGAGAATTTAATAATGGGGATAACATGGAATTGCGTTGTTTGTTTATGGACGGTGGTTGTGATTTTATAATACAGACCCATTTTCGGTTGCATTGAAATCTCTGCAAATTGCCTCATCTCTCTCTCTCACAGACACCAAATCCGAAACCTACCCACATGCAAATACAAGCTCTCTCCTCTGTTTCTCTCTCTAACAGTCGTTTTTTTATCTGCCATTTTTAATGAGAGAGGAGCTGGCTATGCGTAGCTTGCTGCTTCCTGCAAAGAACAAGAAGCTGCTTCAATGGCCATTGACTCTATATAGAGTATATACATACGTAGAGTAGAGACTAGAAAGTAAATGCAATTTATTATGCAGCAATGTTCAACATTTTATAGTTTTTATTTTTTATTTTTTTATTTTATGAACACGTTTTCAAGTTTTAATTAGATTTATTTTAAAACTAAACCAATTCATAAATAGAAAATAAAGAGTTTAAGTCAAATATATTTTAACTTATTATAAGTCAAGCCAACGAAAGTTTGTAGTCACATTAAAATTCACTGCAAGTGAATTTATGTGAGCAGAGCAACCCGCATCCACTAGATCCACGTATTTTGATGACATGTCATAAACTAGTTAGTGATTTGAATTACACCGTATTATTTTTGTCTCAGGATCATTGATCTCTTGATAAATAATATTTTTATCGTCGTCAAATAAGTGTTCTACTTTATGTTTTGAAAGAAATTAATAAGAAGCTAGTAATGACATGACAATGCACGATTAACACAAACACGAATCAACACATTTTGAACGATAAAACCAACATTTTTAAGATTAATTAACCATTGTACTCTTAGCCAGTGGCAGACCCTCTAAGTTTTTTTTTTTTTATACTCACCCTTTAAGTTTAAATTTGTAATAATGATACGAGAACATTGATGAATAAATAAAATATGTTCATGAAATTTATTGGGACCTGAAAATTGTGGACATTATTACAAAAATTATGTTAACGTTTTATTTAAGCATTTTTGCCTCCATATTATAGAATTTCTAGGTCCGCCTCTGCACTTCACACCCTTTGTTTGTCTCCTATTTGGCAACATAGAGCAGTTTGGTAACTCCAAAGACCCATAATCTTGAGGTCATGAGTTCAAATTATGTCTCCGTTAGGACCCACGTTGAACATTTCATAGGTGTCACAACACACAGATTAATTGTGATGATTTACTTTAAAAGTGCAACACAAATACAACACAATATTAAAAAAAGAAAAAAAACAAATTGAATTCAATCGGCTAATCTAACGGGCCCTGTAAGAATACATTTAAGGCCCGAATACATTATTGGGCCAATAGGCCCAATAATATAACACTCGAATTCGTCTCTTTTGCTAAACCCTATCGTACCCAAAACCCTGATCTTTCTCCACAGAACTCTCCGAATCCTCTCTCACTCGCTTCCGATCACCACCACCGTCACCGATGGCGTTGAGCTCGCTCCGCCTCCGGCGAGCCCTGACCTCGCTCTCCTCTCTCCGCCGTACAATTTCCACGGTCCCCTCGGTTTCTTCACCCTCTCCTCTTCTCCGAACCCCCATTTCCGCATCAGCTCCGGCAACATTAAAGTCCTTGCTGCCGCTGCTTCTTCAGTCTCGGACGTTCAGATCTTCGTCGATCTCGAATTACGCGTCCATTCCATCGAGCAAAGCCGACGGAGAACTTGGCCCCAATGACATATTGTTCGAGGGTTGCGATTACAAGCACTGGCTCTTTGTGATTGACTTCCCGAAAGACCCTAAGCCCACGCCTGAAGAGATGGTCGCTAAGTACGAAGAGATTTGCGCCAAAGGCCTCAATATCAGGTCTCTCTCTCCTCCTTATAACGAGAGAAATGAAAATGTTGAAATTGTTTATGTTTCTTGTTCAAATGAACTCACTGAGCATTGGAGACTAGTATCAATTCTGTTTGGTTGCTGAGAAAAATTAAAAGTAAATTGGAGCTGAATGAATTGAATGAGCATGTACAATTGGATTTGAACTGTTATTTGGTTTCTCGTGTGAAGCTATTGAACCAAGCTTTGTTGGTTTCAGTATTGAAGAGGCAAAAACGAAAATGTATGCATGTAGCACCACCACTTACGAGGGCTTTCAGGCTGTTATGTCTGAAGAAGAAGCAGAACTGTTTCACAGTAAGTGATTGTAGCATTTGATTTTATGTGAAAACTAAAGTAGTAAAATGTTTTTTGTTACTGATGATAACTTTTATGATTCGTGGTTGATCAGAAATACCTGAAGTGGTTTTTGTATTGCCTGATTCTTATCTTTATCCGGAGACCAAGGAGTATGGAGGTAGGGTCTTCGTACATGTCTGATTCGAGTAATTATGTTTGTTTAGGCTAGAACTTGGATTTATCGAGGTTGCTGATAATTTAATGAGTTAGTCTTTTCACTCTTGCCTGTTCATTGTTGGGTTTTATGAGATTCTCATGCTGTAACTATCAGGTGACAAATACGATAATGGAAAAATCACACCGAGACCACTTCCAGCTCAACATCAGAGGCAACCTTCAAGGCCCCGTGATGTGGAAACAAGGCCAGCATATAACCAAGCAAGAAACCCAATCTTGAATAGACCAGAGAATTACGGTCCAGCTAGAGAAGGAGACAGAAGAGGTCCAATACCGAACAACCGGCCTTCACGAGATGCCAGTCCACCTAGAGAAATGACGAACAATTGGCATTCACAAAATCATGCTCCACATGGACAGATGCCAAACTACAGGCCTTCGCAAGATTATGTTTCACATGGTCAAGGCGACAGAAGAGGTCCTATGCCGAACTACCAACCTTCGCAAGATTATGTTTCACATGGTCAAGGTGACAGAAGAGGTCCTATGCCTAACTACCAACCTTCGCAAGATTATGTTTCACATGGTCAAGGTCACAGAAGAGGTCCTATGCCGAACTACCAGCTTTCGCAAGATTACCATCCTCCAGTGTTGAATCATGGGGCTTCACAAAACTACGGTCCTCCACGACCAGAAGATAGAAGAGTTGTAACACCAAACCTCGGGGCTTCACAAAGTTATAGTCAGCCTAGACAAGGAGATGGAAGAGGTCCATGGTCCAACCATAGTGTTGCGGAAAATTATGGTCCAGCAGGACAAACAGAAAGAAGGGGCCCGGGGCCTCCGTATCAGGGTGCTTACACCCAGCAGCAGCCAGGACCTTATCCCCAAGAACAAGGGGGGTACCCTCAAAGAGAACAGAGGAGTTATGCACATCCCGGACAGAAGTATTTTAATGGAGACAATAGGAATTATTCTCCAACCCAAGGAGGTTACCCACAAAGAGAACAGAGGAGTTATGTACGTCCTGGACAGAAGGATTTTAATGGAGACAATAGGAATTATGCTCCAACGCAAGGGGGATACCCGCAAAGAGAACAGAGGAGTTACGCACATCCTGGACAGAAGGATTATAATGGAGACAATAAGAATTATGCACCAACGCTAGGGGGTTACCCGCAAAGAGAACAGACGAGTTATGCACGTCCTGGTCAGAAGGATTTTAATGGAGACAATAGGAATTATGGTCCAAAGCAGGGGGGGAATTATGGTCCAGGACCAAATTCGCACGGCCAAGAAACAGGTAGATCTCATGCACACCAGGGCTATGAAGATGGACAAATGTTCTCACAGGCGGAGGATAAGGGCCTGCAAGGAGAGCAGAGGAATTCTATACCCAGGGGACAAACGGGGACAGACCAAGTAAGACATGTTATAAATAAATAATTTGAGCATTCAATTATTCGTCCCGTGCACATCTCTCATTTATTTGTGTGAGTCACATGGAATGAGATCATACTCAACCTGATTTGGATTTTTCTAACCATTCTAACGGCGAGGCCTTCTCAGTGTTGCATGAAAAGAAAACTATTTTGACTATAAAGCTATGTTCGATAACCGAAACTGCTTCTGCAGTTTGTGAAAAGAGAGCACTTAGTAGGATTTTCCCTATATAGCTCTTTTATTACCGTTTAAGGTACTACGCCAATATTCTATCCTCTGTATAACTTCTCCATCCTTGCTCTCCAAGGTTGCAATTGAAAACGAAAACCACTGCTGTTTATATTTATCATTTGACTCGAAAATATAGTTGTTTAGTCTTATGAGTACAAACTCCTCTTCTTTATATGCTCTCTCATGCTTGAAGTTATAACTATCTAGATGAAATCTTTGAAGTCGACATTAAATTCCAAATTGTTCAACTCTGTTTGACGATGGATAGTTTCTATAAAAGATTAGTCAATTCTTGTTCCATAATACCTCTACTTTGATGTGCTTAGTTAGAGTATTAGTTGATAACATTGGATGTTGATTGTTGCAGGGGAGATATTGAAACCTAATCGATTCGATTCGTTCCTTGAGGCTACCTTGCAAAGGAAATTGGGGAGCTCCTATTTCACTGGTCTTCACATTTGTGGGTTGGGAATAAAAATGTATTTACTTGTTTGAAATGCATAAGTTGCACATCTGATCTCTTCTGTTGACAAGTCCAGTGTTATATGAAATTTGGTTAGGTTACAGGATAATAGATTCATTTTGTTTCTTCTCTCTTTATTGCTAGCAATGCCCAATGAGTCCTGCAATTTCATATTGCCATTAACTTCCAGTTGGGGTCTCTGATAAAGTCAAGAAGCATATATTCTTGTAATTTTAAACTTCAAATGAAAAACTGAGGTCATGACTGGATTAGAAATTCGATGGAAATGAGAATTATATGGTTATTTCTTTTGTAACCATTGCTTTTCGGGTGTATGTACCAAGATTCCGATAAAAAAAGTTAAAGCGTGAATTTAAAAGAAATTGTTGGAACATGAAATGTACAAAAATTTTATTTCCTCCAATTTTTCAAAAAATAAAAAATCATAAAATATATTTTTTAAATGGTTACGTTACATAAGAGAAAAAAACGTCTCAACCAGTCGTGATAAAGTTACAATTTTCTTAGAAATGATAATCAAATTCCATTCACCAATGAAAAAAGGAGTTGTTATCCAAACACCATTAGCAAAAACCACATGATAAGTGTTTACTTATTTGACAATGTTTTTGTTTATGTAGATGTTTTTTTGAAGTGGGTCTGCGATCAGCACTTTTAAGTTATACCACACTCAAACTAATTCTCATTCGAATCGTGTGGGACCACAAAGGCGGCAAAGCTATTCCTTCCAAGTTTTAGCGTAATTGCATTATTTGAGGGACTCAAGTTCAATATTTCAGGTTAAGCTGGAACAATCTCTTACCAGTTGACCCACGCCCACAATTTTCTCTCTCTAAATTGTGAACAATTATTTAGATAAAAAAACATTGTATTATTTTCAACCAATAACAAATTATATTCAATCAAATGTAAGTTATGTACTACTAAATTTATGTGAAGTACACGTGGAAAAAGAGGTCAAGTCTCTCATCTGGAGAGTTAGGAACTAGGGTTCCATAGTATACAAGTGTGCAGCGGCGGCGGCTCCAAATCGATGGAGGGTTATGACGAC
>JAYMTF010004746.1:0-12638 GCA_036897485.1 Pelargonium nanum | reverse complement strand
TGTAATTTCGCGGATACGGTTTGGGGTTGTATGGGCTTGAGCCATCTATCGAGATCAAGTTCTTCTTTGGCTGAATGGTCCGGTAAGCTGTGGAATTTGGGAGATGGAAGTCGTATAACGAAGGCTTTCTACGTACTATGGGGGCTTTCGAAGTGTAGGAATGATGGGGTATGGAAAGTGGAGTGGCGATCGGACCGGGACCTATTCGGGATGGTCTCATCGATGCTAGCTGACTGGTCGGATTGCCTTAGCGCGTCGACGGGGGGCTCCTCGGTCACACAGCATTCTCGGGCTGTGTGGACTCCTCCTGTTCGGGGTTTTGTGAAAATTAACACGGATGAGGCAGTTTTCTCAAAGAGGGGTCGGTCAGGAGGCGGTTGGGTGGTCAGGGACGAAACCGGGTCGGTGGTGGTTGGAGGGAGGGTCGGTTGGCCGAGTTGTATGGATCCGAAAATTGTAGAAATCATGACTGTTCGTGAAGCTTTGTTTTGGGTTGCTAATACTGAGTGGAGGAGGGTGGTAGTGGAGATGGATGCTAAGGAGGTAGTGTCCGCGTTGAAGTCCGGAGGGGAGGGATATCCCAGTGCCTCGGGTCTTCTTTATTTTGATATTTTGCAAATTTGTAGGTTGTTGAAGGTTGAGTTTATGTTTATCCATAGGGAGGCTAATAAAGTAGCTCATAGACTAGCAAGGTCGGCTCATGCCGTGGAGGGACCTCAGACATGGTGGGGGAACTCTAGTCCCATTTATTTTGTCGATTTGTTAGCTCAAGATCCCGCTCCAGCCAGACTGGGAGTATAGTTGCCATACAACAAGCACTTGGCTGTCTATCTCTTTGGCGCCCTTTTCCTCGTACTAATGACGTCATAAGTAGCTTTATTCATTTATGAGTATTAAAATAAATGAAAAAATATTGTAAGGAAACCATAAATACACGTCAGCGCATACCCAATTTGTTTGGCGCCCACGCCTAAACGACACGAATACATCTGAATCACCCAATTTATTTATTTACATAAACCATTAAATTGGAAAGCCCTAGAATCACCGATCGATCAAAACTGCTTTGATTCTCGAAGAAAGATGGAGTCTTTGAGACACTGTTGAAAACCCAATTGAGCTCTTCAAATTTGCACAGAAACAGAGCTTGAATTTTGACGTAAATTAATGGTCAGCACAAGGCAGAGCCTGCCTTCATGGGTCAGTGCAGCAGCAGCAACCACATCGACGACGACGACGACACGAGTTGATTTTGATGGAAACTCCTCCGAGTCCGTCTTCGTCGCCGACAAGGAAATCGCACAGCAATCGCAGCTGAACCAGCTCCATTCTCATAAGGCCATGGGTGATGTGAATTTGGGTTTTGGGGAGAGAGCTTTCTCTGCTGCTGGCGCCGCTTTTCTATCCGCGATCCTCGTAAACCCTCTCGACGTAGCTAAGGTTTGTGTTGTACGATACCCATTGGATGGTTTTTCTTTATTAATTGTGTTTTACGTTTTCTAGAATTTCTTGTCGTTCTTGTTGTGTTTTTCTATATTCTCTGTTGATTTGATCATGGTGACGATGACGATGACATGTTGTTGGGTTTGCTTATTCTTAATGTTTTGCTCTGAAGAGTTCAATTTCTTGCTTTTGGGTTTCTCTGCTTCTTAGATTTCCTTGTCCTGTATGTTTTGCATCTTTCAAACAAAGGGTGAAAAGTTGGAGAAATTTTTTTTTAAAGAACAAATGTTTTTTTTTTCTTCTAATGGGGAGCTCAAGGTTAGCACTTAGAATTTCATGTTTGACCTTGGCTTGAACAAACTACTGTCTTTTTGTTGGAATTGAGATAATATTTTTATGTTTTTGAAACTGTTGCTTGTGGCATATGTATGCTCTACAGTTATCATGCTCAAATATTTGATTATTTTTCTCATCATTTGTAGTTTTCCAACTCCGGAGCTTACAATTGAATTTTTGTTGCTTTACCTCAGACTAGGTTGCAAGCACAGGCTGCTGGAGTTCCATATCAAGGTCTCTGCCGCACACCATGTTTTGAAACAAACACGGTATGCCTAATATTCATTTTTTGCTTTAAAGATGAGAGATGAATGGAAAGTAACTAATATGCAAGCTATCAACATCTTATCAATTTTTTTAAGATAGTGTTCTGGTACATAAGGAAACAACAACATAAAAATAGCTACATGCAAGTTTCTCTATAATCACATGCCTTGAAGTCTGAATAGGCAGTCTATTCTATCAGAAGGCAAACCTAACAAGAGCCACAAAGTTGTTCTCGGTTCGCATTGTTAGTTTGCAGTCCACTAATACATTATTATTTTCTCTACACTGTTTATCATCATATTATTTGACTGCACACATGATTTTTTTGGACCTTAGAGGTGATGTAAAACCTTCTTATTCCACCATGTCGTTTACTATTAATTTGGATTTTATATTTTGTTTCTAGATGCTTCCAGATTTTAGGTACTCTCCATTCCATAAACGTGCCGTCCTTGGAACTGAATCAATGTGCCCTCCAGAGTGTTCGCGGTATACAGGAACAATGGATGTTTTCTATAAAGTCATACGTGAGGTTAGTGGATATGTTGATTTGATTACTAACTGAATTAGGACTAAGATTGTGCCTTTATTTCCTCTGCTTAGCTTATTAATTTTACGGAATCTATGTAACTGGTGGAAACAGAAAGTAGAAACAGTTGTGAATATGATCTTGGGATATTTGGACTACATTGGAGAAAATTTTCAAGTTCTATAAGCAAGCTGATTTATTCTTTACCAATTGAAAGTTAGGTTTCTTTTATATTTTTGGACTTGTCCATGCTTGCTCATTTGTGTTGTTCTGCTAAGGTCAGTCTTAGTTGGTTTTATTTCAAATTTCCTTGATTTCCCTCTGTTTCAGTTATTTATAATTTACCAACTCAGTATATTTTTGGATGCTTCTCAATGGACATGTTCCTGAACCTTCAGAACCTATGAGATGATTAATTAGCCTTCTTTGACTTCTTTTTTTCTACCATACATAAGCCCAAACGCTCATCTATATATGCAAGGAAGAAAATCCATTTGTCTAGAAATTTAAATACTTGTTATCCAGCTATGATCTTATCATATGATCCTATCATTTCATAAATGAAGGGTTAAACCTTAGGATCTGTTGGATAATCAAGTAGCTACTCTATATTTGAAGTTCGAAATAAATCTAATAAGATTAGAATGTATTGGCGTATCCTGATCTTCCATGTGAAGTAGATGATGTCATATTCTTTCTGAAAGTGACATGATGCATCTCAATTTTGGTAAATCCTTAGAATCTCGCTGGGAGTAAATAGCGCTTTGTAGTGGTGCCTTGTGGCAGTGTTTGCGTGTTTGTAGATTCGTAAAACATATATCAAGAAGAAAAAGACATCCTAACCCATATGAAAAGTTAATTTATAAATGCCATAATATGAATGGCCCTTGGTATGAGGTTTCTTGTAAAGTTAATTTATTCATTATGATACATGATATGACACTTGGTACGAAGTTTCTTGTAATTTTATTATACACGATATTTTTATGGTATCACCTGTGTCCAGCATATAAATCACTTACTGCCAGAGGTTTTACAGGAATGAATTTGTGCAGGAGGGATTCGCAAGACTGTGGAGGGGCACAAATGCTAGCTTAGCATTATCTATCCCAACTGTAAGCCTTTAACTTTTCAAATAAAATACCACAGATGGGGTTTGCTTAAGGGTTTTTGTTAACCACTGGCTTGACGCTAGAAATTGTTGCCATTTAACTGATATATTTTTTTTTGGCTGATGATCATCCCTCATTGTCAAATAGGTGGGAATCTATTTGCCGTTTTATGACATTCTTCGCAATACAATGGAAGATTTTACGTCCAAGAGTACTCCAAACTTGACTCCATATGTCCCTTTAGTCGCTGGTGCATTGTCGCGTTCATTAGCTTGTGTCGCCTGTTACCCTGTTGAATTGGCAAGAACCCGCATGCAGGTATTGTTATAATGACATGTATGCTTGATTTGGAGCTGTATCAGAAATGTATTTTAACCTCCTTTGATGTGAAACTCATCTTAGATACTTAATTGGCTAGTATATACGTAACATTTGTAGAATTCATATCATAATTGTAGATTTTTCATGCAACTACTAGAACTTTGTGTTTATGAACATAGTGTTTCTGGTGGAGAGCAGTTTGGACTTCCTATGTAGGATATCATCATCATTGAAACTATGTTGCTATTGTATTGGATATGCGAATGCAACATGAAAAAAAAAAGAAAAAAAAAAGAGGCCAAGTAGCCAGTAGTCTCTATGAATTGCTGGTCACAATGCATTTTTGCTGTAACTAGTTCTACCGAATATTAGACATGCTACGGCTGGCTACTTTATGCTGACCCATTTTCTGTTAGGCTACTTTCTTTGCTGTATCTATAGATTTTAGAAGAATAATTAGTTTAAATTAATGTTGTTTCTCATTTTGATTTCATCATTAATAAATGACAGGCATTTAAAGAAACCCAAAATGGTGCAAAGCCTCCAGGAGTATTCAAGACATTGCATGGGGTCATCAACCCTGTAAGAAGCACAAACGGCCTTCAGAGCAGTAAGTTGACTCCTGACAAATTCTTGAAGGGGAGACTAGATGAGTTAGTTTTCTCTGAATAGGATCTCCTGTCGATGTTGACCAAGCTGATTCATTGATCAGTCATCATATGGTGAATGTCAAAGTTTGATGGACAAGCTAAGTTCTATAGGTTTATAATCTCAATGCTATACTCTTGTTGCAGTTCAAAGCTACCGCATGTTATGGACTGGCCTCGGAGCGCAACTTGCTCGTGATGTTCCCTTCTCTGCAATCTGCTGGTCAACCCTTGAGCCAGTGAGAGTTCATCCTCTAGCAGTTTGGAAGGACATATCTGGTTTTAAGCTATGTTCTGTGCTCCAGTGCACATACTCAATATGATTTTTTTTTTTGCCACTGCAGATCAGGAGAAGAGTACTTGATCTGTTGGGAGATGAAGCCAGTGTGGGCAGTGTCCTTGGTGCAAATTTCTCAGCTGGTTTCGTAGCAGGAAGTCTTGCAGCTGCTGCTACGTGTCCACTTGATGTTGCAAAGACCCGACGCCAGATAGAGGTGTTTTCCTCTATCATGCTTAATTAAAATGCCTAGCAATTTCTAATCTGGGGTATTACATACAATAAATACTTGTCATGCAGTCATGTACACTCAAGAGGGTAGAAGTGCCAACTCTTAAGTTATCAAATCATTGAAATTACCACCCAAGCTACTAGTATTGATGTGCCCCATTGTACCCAGACCATCCTAAGAATGCATTTCATCATTCAAAAGCTAATGGTTTTTAACTTCCCATGCGAACGAGGAAAAGATTAAAGCAATATTACTATTAGTCTGTTATGTTGACTATGAGATCCTAGATTTGTAGTTTTACTATCACTTGGTATTATTGGGTCTCATAAGAATAAAAAACAATAATAATAATAAAAAAGGCTTGACTCAGTTGACAGTGATCATTGACATCACTTCGATAAAGATGTGTATGTGTGATCAACTTGATATTGATATTTTCAGAAGGAGTTGATTATAAATATGTAACTGAGTTGAAATCAAATAGGACTTTAAAAGGGAAGTTGCTCTTGAGAAAATCGAGGATTATCAATAGTCACAGAAAATATGCAGAAGCAGAACTCCAATGAAACCGAAATACTCAAAATTGTCTCTCATAATACTAGTTTGTTATTTCTGTAGTTTTGCTTGTAGTCTTACTGTTTTGTGCTTCATGAATATCAGAAGGATCCTACTCGGGCATTACAGATGACAACACGACAGACATTGATGGAAATTTGGAGGTATGTTTATTTAGGTGCACTGTCTTTTTGTTTATTGTTTTGCCTTGTCTGTGTAAATCCTGTTTGTTGTCAGAATTAGCTTTTCTAGTTAAAATTAATTGATTATTATAACAAGGTGTAGGTCTGTTAAGTGGTGATTTGATATCTTTTCTACCGTAGGAAGTAGTCATGATCTAACCTAATATATCCTAATCCATTAAGTGTCCCACTAACTCTAGACGTCGTTTCAAAAATCAAATTCAAGTATTCAACATGCATCCAATGTAGGTTGCCGCATTATGGCAAGAGCTGTACCTCTATTAGTCTTATGTTGTAAGTTCTGTTTCACCCAATATTATTTTGAACCACTAATAGGTTGAAAGAAACAAATGACCATCTGAGTCTGAGCCCGATTGCTAGGACACATACTGGGGCATGTAAGTAGCAATGACATTTTGCTTATAGAATTTGGTAGTGTGCGGATAGATGGAGAATTCTGTGGCAAATGATAAGAACCATATCCTTTTGAAAGTGCGGTTTTGCTTTTGATCATGCATTCATGCTATCAGCTTGGACCTTTGCTTGATGTTTATAGATTGGTAGTGTTATTGTATATGAGATATAATGGAAACATTCTTTAATGGAACTGGAACAGGGACGGAGGAGTGAAGGGATTTTTTACTGGAGTAGGGCCGCGTGTTGCGCGAGCTGGACCATCTGTGGGGATAGTTGTTTCCTTCTACGAAATCGTCAAGTATGGTTTATATTTAAGACACCAAGAGAGAATAGATTGAATTTTGCCAGCAAATAATTTGGTTTTGCATCAAAGAATCAAAGTCTGCCCCACCAACAAATATATTCATGTGCTGCCAGAGAGGATGAAAGCTATACATATCTGCTGCTGATTGTAACAACAGCTTTTTTATTTTCCCTCTTCTAAGAAATAAAACATACATTCTTTTCCCACAAATTTTGTTTGTGTTGATAACATTTCTTGTTAAATTATTTGGCTACCAATAAGTAGTCATAAATTGAAGATCAAATAAATGCAGGCAGTTTCAAGCCACAGATTTCTGAGCATTGACCTTGTCATGCAAGTACTTGTTGGAGTTAACCACAAAACTGAGCATATTTTGTCCTCAGATAGATGATAATTGTGCAATTTGTCAGTTGATAAACTTGAAAAGGCACAAATGAAAAAGCCAAGAGAAGTGAAGAATTAATTAATTAATTAATTGATAATTGAGCAATAATGTCTACAAATTTCACAAATAACAAAAAATCCTCCCCCATACCATTTATATCCACAAAACAAATTTCCAAGCCAGCCAAAAGCCAAACCCTAATGTGCTCTCTACTTCAATCATATCATAGAAATCAGAAGAAGCTGTAGGAAGATGCATCGAGCGGGTGGATCAGGTATGTCAGCACCAGCGCCACCAGCATTAGCACGTACGCAACTCCTTGGTCTATTGAAGTCCCTACAAACACCATTTCGCAATCAATCAACCATTTCCAAACCCTAGGCTTTCAGATCCAAGCCAAAAACTAAATTATACATAAAAGTAAACAGAGAATTTGTGAAAAGAGAGAATGGTACCATCACTGGTAGGGGTGGGAGCGGGAGCCATGGATTGAGCGTCGACGACGGAGGGTGAAACAATGGCGATAACGAGAGCCACGATAGCGATGATTCCGAAAACGCCGCTCAAATGTACCGCCATTGTTCTCCAAAACGCTGACAATGGAGGCTGGAAATTTGCAGGAGGAGAAGAACCGTAACGATTGTGAAACAGCTAGCGGTTAGCAATAGGATGGAGAAGGAGTCGAGGTCAAGGTGGTCTTCTCTCTGATTCTGGTTTTTCTTGGGAGGAATTGCCAGATTTGAGAAGTTGCAGGAATTTATAGAGAGAAGAGAGAGGGTGGTGGGTGGCACGGAAATGGGCCGCCGGCCCAATTAGTGGAAATAGAAATGGAATAAAATACTAATAAATAAAGAAAGGTGTGGGGCCCACGATGCGTATCTTTTGAGGCCCATCCCATGTGAGAGTGGTTACAGTCTGTCGCCTCTGTTTTCTTTTGGATTTTGCTTTTCTAATTTTTGCTACCTACTGCTCTTCTCTCTCCTCATTCCAACGGATTTAACGGCTATTTTTTTATTTAATTTTTAAATTATGGTACCAACGTTCAATTATTGGAAATTATGGTACAACGTTCAATTATTCGAATTGGTTGGGTACGAAACATTCTGAAAATTTATTGGGGGTGAACTTTCATTTAAATGGTTAGTATTTGTGAACACCATTTTGCTGTTTTCGATGAATTTAAGTTACTTGTATTTGAGTCTTCAGTTCAAGATTGTCATAATTAAGAGATTGTACGTTCATCCAATAAATTTGTTACCATTATCACTTCATTGATTATCGATTTTCTTTAATTCTACAATAAACTATTAAGTTACTATTCTGCGAGAAAGAATAGTGATCTGGAGCGAACTGTGTGCGGGAGAGAACACGGTTTTTAGCGTGTGGCTGCAGGAAGATTGAGAAATTCAGAAGGGATCGGATGAGGTAAGGTGCACGAAGCACTGGTGCAACCTCAAGATCTTTGAGTTATATGGATTATCCAGTATGGTGAGGTGTAGGAGAGAGCATGAAGCCTATGGTGCACCTTTATATTTGTTGCAAGAAGGGGCTCTCTCGTTGACCGATTCTCATGTAAATTTTATTTTTATGCATCATCACCTTGAACTCATGTTTGCAGACTGAATCATTAGTACTCATAGGCCAAAGACTCTAGAATGATATTATTTTGTATCCATGAAATTATGAAATTTTGTGATTAATTTAAGTGGTAACGATATTACTCATAAGTAAATTTATTTCATTGGCAAAGCAGATGAAAAAAAAGTAGTTACATTCTAAAATGTAATTCAACAGACGAGAAAATAAAATACCATATGATCATTGTTAACTTTTTATTAGTAATTTAGTCCAACTACTAAAGTAGATGTGCTGAATACAATTCAAAACAATCAACTTTCCAGTTTTATAAAATAACAAATACAATCTTTATTAATAAAAAAACTACAAATTGATTATATCCAAATCAAAAGCAAACATAAAAGAGAGATGAGACTTCAATTAGCTGGAGGGAATTATGTGTTATCATCAACAACTACAAGTCATTACAGCTAGTACGAATCTCGCTCAAGCATTTGTCAACATCAAAATTTTGATTTTGTACAAGACTGAGTCATGAGTGGGGACACAGTTTATATTTGCAATTCATATGTCCACTAACAATTCAAAAAACATGTGCTCTAACATATATGGCTTCCCATAATATGTTAAATGGGTTCTAAACATAAATTCCATTTAATGAATATAGGACCATCAGACTACACAAGCATAGATGCGAATGAGCTATACATTTACCAGAAACGTGATTTTGTTGGCACAAATAAATAACACATGCCATGTCATAAGAATAAAACTTCAATCTTTGCATGTGATATGGAAGTCATTCACAAATAAGGACTCGTAATCATTTGTGGCTTGCTCGCGGAAAACCAAAATGTTTGATACTCATACCAGCATCCCACATGACACTTGTTACGTGTCTTTTCACTTTCAGAGCATCACAATCTACACAGCATGGGCTGTCGCCTTCATTGTCCAAAACAATCAAGGCCACAATCCATATTTGTAACAATTTTGTTCTCTCAGTAACATGAGTTCTCACCTATATACTATCATGCACCATGAGCCACATGCTATATGCAATCAAAATATGCAAACATGGCATGGCTGCGTCACAATACTGAAATTTTCAGGAACGGGGACAAACCTCATGTCTAGAAATGTCAGAATTCTGGTCATCATATGGCTGCACATGAATGAACTGAAATACCTAAGATTCCAGGTTTGCTGAAACAAACACTTCACAACTTGTGGAAAGCCTGATACTACAGTGAGGTTCTGTATTATCCAACAAAAAATCATTGCATTACATAACACTGGTCTAACGTACCACAACTTAAAAAAAAACAAAACCAAATTTACATACAATTCACCACCAAATGTTGTTACCACCTGCAATGAGACAACATCCAACCCATCATCTTTCTGATCAAACTACGTAGAAAACCTTCAATATACAAAAAACAAAACCAATAAAAACAAAACCCAGCTACACGGCTCTTAAAGTGCCACAGGTTTGCAGGGATAGTTTTCAAAACTATTTTCATCGTAATCCATGAATACAAACTATATTAAGTATTAAAAACTGCAGAAAAGACTCGGCATTGAAGTAACTCAACTGAAGCTCATTACCCACTGGAAGCTAAAGAAAATGGACATTGGCAACATAAATACCTCGCTCTGCTAAAAATTTCAGATCTTACTAGATCATAACATAATGATAGGGGGCATTTTAGTTACTCTGTTGGGTCTGAATATACATAGTACATGCAAAACATAATGACTAATATTGTGAAACTTCACTCAATTAAATGTCTAAAGAATATGTTCTCTACATTCAAACTACTATTGAAAAAAAATGCACGCAAAGAGTTTCAAATATATCTATAAGTTGATTTAGTTAATGACTAAAATTAGTACACATTTTGAGTCAGGAGCAATATGTTCTTCGCTTGAAAAGCCTCCCCCCACCCCACCCCCCTCTCTCTATCTCTCTGTCACACACACACCTTCACAGCCATGAAAAGTCTTAACATCAGTTTTCAGTCATAATGCTGAAATGAAAATTCACTAAGAACAGTAGTTTACTCGTTCAGTTACTTAACAAATAACATAAGCAAACTAAAAGGAAGGAAAGAACAGTTCAAACACCAAAAGAAGCACAAGGGCTGCTAAAAGGAACAAGATGAGTAAAAAGAAAATTCAGGCAGTCCAGGTAAAAATGATAATGACCTTATCTGGTTTCTTCACACTGCCAAGTTTGGATCAACAGTTCCCGTAGCACTGCCTTCTCCTGTTAGAACATGGTCCGGGTCCTGCAAAAATACACTGATTAGAAAGACACAAACAAGCCAAACTCTATCACATCTCTTGATATGCCAGTAAGGTATATACCTCCATTCCCCACTTGATATAATCTGGCGATTCACAGGCCTTATATTCATCAACCAAACTCTCTATTACATCTCGTGATTCGTCAAATTCAGAAAGATCATTGTCCTGTCCATATTACATACAAGAACAAAATGAAATATGGCAAAAATAGATGAATAAATAAATAAATAAATACAAGCACTCGATGACATTGGAACAAGCCCCCCCCCAAAAAACATTTATCTAACATTAATGGGGCAGTAAATTGCTAACTGTACAGTTCAAACATAAAAAATGCCTAGGCAAATTGAAAGTCTATTCTTCTGACCACACGCTCATACCATAAAATTACTATTTACGTGCATGAGTTCACAAAATGCAACTTTGATAATAACTTACCGCAAACATGGGGAACTTCCGATAGTTATCGAGAAAGGCTTGTTTTTTTCTCAACTTCTCGTACTGACTCAAGCACTTGCTGAAGAGATGCCGGATAGTAGTATGACTTGCTAGCATAAGACCACTGACCTAAAATATTTATCAAACCAGTAAAGAGGGAATCAGTTCATAGGGAAAACATAAATCTGCATCCATCTGCATCCTGAACTGTCATGACACAACTCTTAGTAAAGATAATTTATGCTTTCTTCAAATTGTTAAAAAAACAGAATACTAACAGAACAAAGATCATTGAACAACTCCAAGAAAGAGAAGTAGAATCATACCCTATGAGCAGTTTGAACATAAGGAGACTTTCTAGACAGAGCAACCTACAAAAAGCAGAAACGAAGAGATGATATTTATTTCTTATTGATCAATAAAACAAATGACTGACATCTAAATAAGACGAGATCCACTAGTCTTTACAACAATATGCTTTGACTCAGATAAAGACCTGAATGCTTGCAGGACCCCACTCTATAAAGTTAACAAGCTTTCTTTCTCGTATCCTCTGCAAACTTTCATGGACCTGGTTTAAAAAAAGAGGAGAATGTCAGTGAATGTTAAGTAGAAGTTGATGTTATACAAGCGTAACAACTTCATTGCAAACTCAAGACATGCAAAATAGCTTAAAGTTTATAACTTCTTTTTTTCTCTCAGGAATACATTGAAAATCCAAAAAACCAATGACAGCAGATAGGAATGAACCTAGATCCAGCTTACAACGGAAGCAAGATTAGCATAGCTAAGAAATGCACTTAAAATGTATGACTTTGAGCATGATAACTTGATGCTTGACATGCAAATGCAAAAGCCGTGACTGGGATAAAATTGTGCATATAGTTGTAGGTCGCTTAGAATTGATTTTTTGGAATAGATGGACACTGAGGGTTGAGACTCCAACATCTATCACTATTGACTTTGATCAAGGGCATAGATTATCAGCTAAGGTGTGTCCAAAAGGCCCCAAGGAAATATACAATTACTCTCTAAGAACTACCAACCCTCATGAAATTAATATACATGAGAACCCACAGAGTAATAAAGAAGTGTTCAACATTATACAGCAAGCAGCAGATTTTCTGCGTATGGCTGGTGTTCATCAGCGTCCAGCATAAATTTATACTTTGGTGGAGATATAATATTAATTAAAATAATTGTGAGTACTTTTTATCCAATATAAGGACGTACTTGAGATTGAGATTAAACATAAAAAATAAATCTATAAAAAGAAGCAGAAACAATATTTGGGGGGGGGGG
>JAYMTF010004745.1:0-12639 GCA_036897485.1 Pelargonium nanum | reverse complement strand
TATGGTAATAGTTAAGTTTTTCCCCGTGCAACGCACGGGGCTATTTTACTAGTTTATTAAAATAATGGAGACCACCTGCCCCGCGCAGGTTTGGTTATCTATATCTTTTTTAAATTCATTTTATTTTTTCACATGTGTCTTAGAAATTAAAATTGTTGTTCATCTGTGATATAATTGGTGAAACATTACTAAGCAAAACTGTCACAAACTCATAAAGGTTTAGGCTGTTGGTATTAAGGCTGAACAAGCCAGCCCGCTTGACCGAGCAGGCTAGCCTCCAAAAGGTTAGTGCCACCAAATATGGATATCCAAATTAAATCCTAAATTCCCAATTAATTAATTAAAACCAAGTCTAAAAATTCCAAATCGGATGATCCGCCAATAAGAAAAGTAGAAAACAAATAGTCCGAGTGACAATTCGGGCCCACACTTCTCTAACCCCGTCAAACTGACCATCCAGATATTTATATTAGGACACGTTCTTCATTTCTCGATCATCAGTCACACAACAACACAACACTGAATCTGCGTCTGAATCTGAATCTCCCATTTCATTTCTCTTCATCAATCATGGGTTCGGTCGCCAAGAAGGGTTTGCAGCAGTATTTGACTCAGCTTCAGCAACACCCTCTGCGAACCAAGGTTCCGTACCTACCATCTCTCTCTCTCCTTTCTTTTCTCCTGTTTGGTTGGTGAGAAAGTGGCGAGAAAGTCATCACGTGGGATGGAAAATTCTAACCCACAGACTTTTCTCTTTTCTCTGTAATTATTGGTCTGCAGGCACTAACGGCCGGAGTGTTGTCAGCGATTAGTGACATAGCTGCCCAGAAGCTCACCGGTATTCAAAAGCTTCAAGTCAAAAGGCTTCTACTCAAAGTGGTAAAATTCATCAATTTAATCTCTCAAGTAGTCATTTATTGAATTTTGATTGTCTTGGGTTTAGTTAATTTGGTGTGGTGGGGCTTTGCATTTACTACTGTTTAGTACATGGGACTGTGAGTCTGTACGGGAAATTAATAAGAGGGAGAAGAGGAATGTTGAAATTCAACACAACAACTATATTGTACTATAGTCATTTACTCAGTTTTCAGGCTGATTTTGCAATTGGGTTCTGGCATTAGGTTAATTGGCAAATAAATTTGTTTTCATTGTTCAATGGATCACATCAATGGATCACATCACATCTTGGGAATTCACCTTTGTAAATATAACTCCATGTTTTTCTTTGTCATGTGAAAAGGGGGGCTCGGTCCTAGAGAAATTGAGAGAAATAAAGTATTATTCTTTAAATGGACCTAGTCTTACACTAACAAGGGGTCGCTGTCGACTGGAATGTTTTGAAATGTAATGTGGTCATGCATATTTGGTGGTGGCACTTACCTCTAGTGAAAGTTGTATCCTCTAGTAATCTAGATTTATGCCTGATTATGTTGCAATTGCTATTCCTAATGACTAATGTTTTTGGCTTCATGACATGAAAACTTTCTCTTTTCTCTTTTCCACTATTTCCCTCTCCATTCTCTTCTTCTGCAGTTGGTTGTAGTTGTCTTGAAATGTAAAGTAGATGTGTCAACATATACTTACTGAGTATGTGGTGAGTTCAGCAACAATTATGGCACTTGTGGGGTCATTTTTTCTTATAGAATGCCAACTCATCACCAACAAAGTTTTGGTTGGATAGTTTTGATATGTTTGTGTGTGCATAACAGATCCTAAAGCTACTAGTACTACTGGTTCTATATAAATATTGGCTATTATTTTTCTGCTGATGCATATTTTCCCAACCACCTATCTTGACATAACTGCAGATTCTTGGAGTTGTTTATCTTGGACCATTTGGACATTTCCTGCATATAGTACTGGAAAAGATTTTCAAGGGGAAGAAGGATACAAAAACGGTAGCCAAGAAGGTATGCTTTCGCTCATATGCTTTGGTTGGTTGATGAGAGGGTGGCAAAGAGATCACTATTTGGGATTTCACCTTAACTGCAGCAAGGAAAAATAACTCCAAATTGTGGTTGCTCTTTCCCATCTCAACAATTGTATGGTTTTGTTTGTGCAATTCAATTTGAATCAAGAGAAGGGACCTTGTGCATAAATATTGCCTTTGGTAATTCCAGTTGATCTAATTATCAATATCATAGCTGAATGGAAATGATAAGCATACTCACAAAAGTTTACTCTAAAAGTGCCCAATTAAATATTGCAGGTGTTGCTGGAACAGGTGACGGCTTCTCCTTGGAACAACTTGCTTTTCTTGATTTACTATGGGATGGTAATTGAAGGTAAGTTGCATGATATTCAAAATTCTGAACATGTAGAAAATGGGTAGTGCAAAGGTATTAGATGCCAAAAATATTTAATATGTAGGGATTGAATGTTATTGAGTTCACTTCTGAATGTTGCCAAGACCAAAGGGACTAAATGCGATTCAGGTACACCCTTAGGTTTGATTGTAGCTTAAAAACTGTTTATGAAATCTTACTAGCAGAATACAGGAATCCATAACCAAATAGAATCTTGCAAAGCTGTTTACTACATGTTATTTAGGCCTTTCCAAAGCTTGAACTTGACAATAGTACAAGTTTATGCGAAAATTTTCAAATGATCTTATGAAGGCAAGCAATTCAATTTTAGACTTGTCCTAGAAGAGGCATGTTGGGATATGAAGTAGTTCGGGGATGTTTTGAATAATTATATGGAACACAGAGGGGATGTGCATTACAAAACAGACAGCAAAATCTTGTGCTTATAGTTTACTTATGAAATGCAGGAAGACCTTGGAAGCAGGTGAAAACTAAAGTCAAGAGCGATTATCCAGGACTGCAGTTGACGTCATGGACGGTATTTTATTTTCTATGCTCCAATATGAAATTAGGTTAGACGCTGAATGAAAAAGGCGATGGCTTTGTTAACTTGAAATTGGAATGAATGAAATGCAGTTCTGGCCAGTTGTGGGTGTGATCAACCATCAGTATGTGCCGCTGCAGTTCCGTGTCATCTTCCACAGTGTAGTTGCCTGTTGCTGGTACATACTATCTCCCAATAAGTCTTTAACTTTCACTACCTTACTCACCAATGTCTCTTTCTGACCATATTCTGGTTTCTCATTTTCAGGGGTATATTTTTGAATCTTCGGGCAAGGTCTGTGGCCATAAAACCGAAGGCTAAGTAGATTCAGGAAAGTGTTTAGTGATTGTCTCTTTTTATCAATTGTGCACCTTTAATATTAGTCCCCCCTGGTTCTCTTTTATGTATCCTATTCCTTCTATATAGGAGGGAAAAAAAAAGTTTAGGAGCCAGGAGGTTATTGTTTTCATTATTAAACCCGAAATGCCAGCAATAAGTTGCAATGGAAGTCCAAATATTCCGATTATTTGAAGGAGAGATATGCTCCTCATAAGTTCAATATTTTGCATTTTTGCTATGTTATACTCCATCTTCCGGCAGGTCTCAAGATTGTGGATTATGGTGCTTGGAGTTCGAATATTATGACCGGTGATTTGTATGAATTATGATCTTGACCAGGTCAGGCCATGACTATGGGATTATTGAACCAGACAGACTCCATAAAAAGGCCAATTGTATTAGCACAAGTAATGGCCAGATGGTGACTGTTACTTGGCAATTAGCTATTAACAACTTGTAGTACCGGCAATATGGGTCCAAACCCGGAAAACCTGCAGGTTGACCCGTGAAAAGTCGGGTCCGGTTGGGTTGATGTGGGATATGGGCTCGGTCGGGTCGACCCGCTTGGAGAGGTTGAGACCCTAAAAGACAAAGCAGGGTTGTTGGCCATTTCAAGATTTGTCACTCGTTGCAGTTGGAAGTCAGTTTACAATACCACAAACAACACAACCTGCCATATTGGGGACGTACGTACCGGTGCTGGTTCAGTGGTTCATATGCCTTCAATTTTCAATTCAATTATCTATAAATATAAAATTAAAAAAAAAAATTGTTGTTGTTGAGGTTGAGCCTCAACTAATTGAATTTTCAACCACAGAATCAATTGTACTGTAGAGTGTAGACCAGACTTTTTCAGTTCTCATTTGTATAAATACCCTCACCTTTCAGCTCTCTCATTTCTCATTCAATTTGAGAATATTCGAGTTCATAATTAAACATGGCCACAACCCTTCAAGCATCATCGTCTTCTTGTCCGTGTTGCATTAACAGTAGCAGTCGCTCAATTAAAGCAACAACCAATATAAATATTAACGCACCAAAACTCCGACCGAGTCTCATCAATCTTCCCAATCCCAATGACTCCGTAATTAAGGATGTTTTCAACAACACCATTGCCACCACCTCAACTCAGAACATCCCAAGAGAACACAATTCAATCGCAACCGCAGAGCTCTATGCGATCATGGAAGCTGTGGCCGACAGAGTCGAGATGCACAAAAACATTGGCATCCAGCACGACAACTGGAACAAACTTCTCTTAGCATCCATCAACGCCATCACTCTCACCGCCGCCACCATGGCCGGCATCGCCGCCGTCAGCGCCGCCAGTGGGCCCCTGCTACCTCTCAAGCTCTCTTCCACCATTCTTTACTTGGCGGCTACTGGGATGTTGGTGGTGATGAACAAGATCCAGCCGTCCCAGCTCGCCGAGGAGCAGAGAAACGCCGCCAGATTGTTCAAGCATCTCCACAGTGAAATTCAGACAAAACTGTCCATTGGGTCCTCTGTTCTTGCATCACATGTCAAAGAAACGCACCAGAAAGTTCTGGCCTTGGACAGAGCATACCCACTTCCCTTACTCGATAAATTTCCGGCCACCGTCGAAACCGCCGTGTGGTGGCCGGAGAAACAAGAGCAAGAAACCGCCACCGGTGGCAGGACAGAGGAGAATGGGTGGAGTGTAAAATTGGAGGAGGAGATGAGAGGGATTGTTGGGGTCTTGAAGAGGAAGGACAGAGAAGAGTACCTGAGGCTGAGCAAAATTGCACTGAAAGTGAACAGAGCATTGGCTATGTCTGGTCCTGTGCTGACCGGGCTTGGTGCTATTGGCTCTGCTCTAATGGGCAGTTTGGATCAGGTTGGTTCATGGGCCATGGTGGTTGGGGTTGTGGGTGGAGCTCTGGCTAGTGTTGTGAACACTGTGGAGCATGGTGGTCAGGTTGGGATGGTGTTTGAGATGTACAGAAGCAATGCTGGTTTCTTCAAGCTCATGGAGGAGACGATTGAGTCAAATCTGAAGGAGAGAGACGTGGAGAGGAGAGAAAATGGAGAGTTGCTTAAACTAAAAATGGGTCTGCAACTAGGGAGGAGCTTTTCAGAGCTGAAGAATCTTGTGGCTTCTTCAACAAATGGTGGAGAGGCCATTGATGAGTTCGCTAGCAAGCTCTTTTGACACTGTAACTGTGATTAATTAACTCAATTTTGTTGATACTTTTTGTGTGCATAAACACTGTTTTTGTACCGTTGACTCTCCTAACAAAAGTACACTTCTTTAATTATCAAATTTGTTCTTGTTTGGATTTTGATTGAATTGAAATATGGAATCGGTCCATGTGTTGGTAGTTCATGCAAACAACCTACGTACACATGCTACCTTATTTAATTGTTTATCAGATCCAATTATTAACTAGAGTTTTCGTGTAGGTCAATTTCAATAATAATTGACTTGAGTATAGCCAACTGAAAATCATTTGTCTTTTCTTAAATTTGTGTGGAGTTGAGTAGAAGCAAAGCTAACAGTGTCAAAACCTATTTAACCAATGAAATTATTTCGTTTATGTGCTTATTGATTAATTAATTAATTAAACTGGATGCATACAGTTAAAAAGATTAACGTTGAAGTTGTTAATTGATGATGATGATTTTCTATTTTAAGTTTGGTTTCAGACATGAACACACATACAAGAGTTTCATATTGTTTGCTTAATTATATGTAATGTTTGATTTGGTTTTGTTTATGAAGGTCTACTTCTACTTTCTATTCTTTTTCTTTTTTTTCTTACCGGTTTAACACGAACTGTTTTGTGGTCTGCGCCGTCAAAATAGACTATTCATGACCGAGTGAATAATTAGCAAAGAAATATGATTGTGGCCTCATAACCATTGCTAGTATATATAAATATTGAAATACGGAGTAAATGTTATGGCAATTATTCTACTAATAAAATGCCACCTTTGGTTGTCATATTTTTCGTTCAAACATGTTAGTGGCTAAGAATGGTTCCATTCTGTGTAAACACTTAGAATTAGATAAAGTCCATTTCCAACCCATATATATGCTTCTTCGGAGATAGTTTCAAATCAACATCAATTATATGTATATAATTGTGCTTCCACATAGCTGCATTAAACTTTTCAAAAATGAAGTCTCAAACACCCCATCTGTGAGCATAAGTTATTTATAATTTTAGAGGAGGGTGGAAAATCCTCTTTTATTTCTCAAAGAGATACATGCGGAGCGTAAGGTGTAAAAGAGCCGAGAGCTCGAGCTCGAGCTCGAGCTAATTGTTCGACTCAAACTCATTATAATCAAACTCAAGTCGAGCTTCTTAGTGCTCGATAAATTTGTAAGTCTTTCGTTTATTATTTTATAAATATTAATATATATTATGGTAAATATAATTGTATATATTTTAACCTAAACACATATTATAACATATATATATGATTGTTTATGCATATCTCATTATTTTTTGAAAAAGTTTTGTATTTGTAATAATATAATTATTAACGAGTCAAGTCTCGAGATTATGTATTTTCATCCAACTCGATCTTGTTCTCTAATTTATAAGCTATTTCGAGCTCGATATGTGTAATATTCCTCAAAGCCAGGGGAAAGAACTTCAGGTGAAGTAATTGACCAGTATATATTCAATAGAGCTAAATCGAGTTTGTCAAGTCGGGCCGAGTCCCGATAATTTTAAACTTGATTTACCTCGATTATACTCCTACACAAAAGATTAAAGTCACAGAGCTCGGAATGAACAAATGGCGAAAATATAAGGACTAAAGAATAAAATGACGAAAAATTTGGAAGCATAGCCAGAGAGACTTTCTTCTTCCCTTCTTCAACAGTGAGTGACCATCACAACTCCATGTTCAGGCACGCACTGATCTTTCTTGAGCTCGCTCCTCTTCACGATCACTAACCCTCACTCTCCTTCCATCTTCAACACCCTCGAAAACTCCACCGCCGCCGCCGCCAGAACCACCACTCTGTTCCTCTCTTTCTCCGCCACAATGATTCAGCTATTCTTCGCGGCTATTTTCTCAGAAATGGCGGTGATACTGCTGTTTCTGTTCAAGACCCCGTTGAGGAAGCTCCTGATAATGAGCTTCGATCGGCTCAAGCGCGGCCGTGGACCCGTCGTCGTCACGGCCGTGGGAGGAACGGTCTCTGTGGTGCTCCTCTCTAACCTCTACAGCATGATGAAGATCCGGCAACGATCTGTCGAGGACGGCGCTCTCAATCCCACGGACCAGGTTCTCATGGCCAGGCATCTACTCGAATCCACTCTCATTGGTAATTCATTTTCTTCGCAACTTTGGTATTCACAACTGAATTCTCGTTTCTCCGTCGCTTAATTTGTACTCTGCAAATTGAATGGTTAATAGTTTTGATGGAAATTTTGATGATTAGATTCTTGTGCGCTTGATTTTGCTTATTTATGTGTAAGTGTGTATCGAAATTGGTTGAAAGC
This sequence comes from Pelargonium nanum, assembly GCA_036897485.1. Classification (NCBI taxonomy): domain Eukaryota; kingdom Viridiplantae; phylum Streptophyta; class Magnoliopsida; order Geraniales; family Geraniaceae; genus Pelargonium; species Pelargonium nanum. Next base: position 4,969 of record JAYMTF010004745.1, on the reverse strand, counting down.
TTGTCTCTCTGTATTTAAGATCCCTCTTTTCTGTAGGGATATGTAACCAAACCTTGTTCTTATTTGTGAATTAGGTTTCGAATTACCATTTGACTAAGTTTCATAATAGGAACTGTAATGCTGTGTATTTGCAGATGAATATTAGATCTGCTATCTTCCTTGAATGTGTATTTTTTGTATGGTTGAATATTCATTTTGAGGTTTCATTATCTTAGTTTATAACACAATGCTTATTGAAAATATTGGGGATTTGAATTGATGTGTATTCTAATGGGTTTTACTTTTTATTCACCATTCCTAAAGTTGGTTATACTATTACTCACATCTATAGTTAGGATAATTACCTACTTACTCAGAGCTGCTGTTAGGTGGCAAGGAGTATTATTTTGGATTGTGATATGGGTCTGCTATCTTTGTTTTATGTGTATTTTAGTATGTGTTGTATTGGGTACGGTTAAGACTCCATTCATCAGAATCGGTGGTTCCAGGATTATAGGAATAAGTAATGGAAATTTCTTGCTATCTGTTTGAAGGATTACTGCTCTTGTCGCACAGCAAAGAACATAAAGTAATAAATTCAAAGATATGTAGCTAAAATTATTGTGGCCCAATGGCAGAACACTTACAGAGCTAGGCAAATGAATGCTCGATCGTTTTAGAGACTATATCAGTTAGGTAGTTGGACATCACTGAAAAAAAAAACAAAAAAACTTTGTTGTTGCATAACTAAACTTGTTTTTTTTTGTACTGACATGGGTGGTTCTGTGACAAAGTACCAAGGCAATGATACAAGACTTAATACATTTATGCTAAAATTATTATAACATTATGATGCGCCTCTTTGACTTGGGTCAAAAGAGCACACTAGATACGTCGTCGTCGTCTTGACCACGTCTCAAGGAATTTTCCTAAATTATTCCGAGTCCAAAAAGTGTTATGAGCGCTCTTGTCTCTTAGTCCAATTCTTGTTGTTTGTGCAAGGTAGCGCACCATTAAGTGGGGACCCATGATGTGTTTATGGGGGACCGCCTCGTACGTGAGAGTAAGTATCTCAATAGAAGAGGAATTTTAATGACACGGAAAACTCTAGGGAGAATCCTTGTTGCAACATGTCTATATATGGAAACGAAATCTAAAGGGAGATCCCCTTCATCTTTTCAAGAGGGGTATTTATAGGGGTAGTTGAAGACATGGTAGCCTATGATTGGTCGTTGACAAAGTGAGGCCCGCCACAAGGTCCACTCATGAGCTTGGGTCCTTGCTTCTTGGATGAGGCACTTGAGAGTGTTCAGAGAGCTTGCGATCCTCTGTGTGCCCATCAAGCATCGCGGGAGGTGTGGAGCCTGAAGGAGCTTTTATTGCTAGGTCTAGCATCCTTGACCTTCGAGTAGTTTCAAAACCTCCACATGTCCTTCAAGTAACGAGGAGAAAGAAGGAGCTCCTAGGAGCACCTACCGCTTCGATTAACGTCCTAAAGCCCATGACGTGTTTTAGAGGCATGGAGATGTCGAGTGTTGAGATGGCGTCTGAGAGCGAGTTTGGTAGTTCAGATAGGAGTACTCTCGGGAGCACTATTGGAAGGCGGATGAGAGTACTACCGAAAGGCGGACGGGTGTACTCTCGGAAGTAAAGCTTGAGTGTGCGTGGAGGCAAGGACATGGGACGTGGATGCAGGATGCACAAGACGGATGGGCGAGTGAGGAATGATGTGTCACTTTGCGCTTTTTGGTTGGGGGAGTGTCGGGCGCTCGGATCACATTTGTGAATTTTGAATTGGTTGTTTGACCATTCCACATGTCGAGGTGGCACTTGGGTGTCATGTGTCACTTCGTAATTCGTCTTATATACTCATAATTTTTTTGGTAGCATCACATTAATATTGACATTTTTCATTGTCAGATGTGTGCCATCCATCTTGCTTCTATATATTTTGAGGAGGGAAAATCATGAACCTCTGTATGTGAGTGTGTTCAGTGTTCTGATGGGAAGAGAATCAGACAAGGAAATGCTAGTTTGATGATATTGTATATTAGTGTTACATTGTATCTCTTAGGATCATTTTCTTTTTTTCATGTTTTTGTCCTGTTTGTTAGTTTTGTATCTCTTTGTATACAATTTCAATGTTTATTCACAGCTTGACTTAATATATCTGTTTGGCTTTCAGTCGATCGAACAGTTATCTAATAGACACCTCCTTAGTATCTTGTCGAAGTTGGTTACTAAAATGTAAAAGATGGCACCACTAGTGAAAAATTAAAAATTGCTGTTATTTATTTATTTACTTTTTTGGAAAGAGAGCATCTGATTTATGTGAGTGTAAATTATACTAGTTTGTCTGTGATCTGTTTGCTTTCTTATTAACTTTACTTATTTGATTTGGGGAAAGGGTTGTCATTTCAATCCGAATTCCCACTTGTTCAATAATTTCTGTTTAATCCTTAAACCTGCTTGTTACTTCCAGGAGCTTTCCTTTTCCTTGCATTGATGATTGACAGGCTACACCATTATATTCGTGAACTCCGTTTCCGAAGGAAGAGTATGGAGGCCTTAAAGAAACAGAACATTAAATTTGAAGAGGAGAAAGCTAGCAGTATAAAGGAAATCAAGGCCATGGAGGAAGAGGTGGCCACATTGCAAAGCAAATTTAACCAGCTTCAAGGTAAGCTTGAGACAAAGAAGAAAGATTTAATTACAGCAGAAACCAATGCAGTTGCTCTGAGGAAACAATCTGACGGGTTCCTTCTTGAGTATGACCGTTTGTTCGAGGAGAATCAAAACCTACGAATCCAGTTACAGTCGTTGGACTTGAGAACGTCACGTTCTGGTGGCAAGAAGAATCTATAAAAAGGAAAAGGCAAAAACAAATTGAGCAACTGATGCCGGATATGTTGTTTGCATTAAAATTTTCTTTTTCTTGGTATTAGTATGGGTATTCCTTGTCGGGTTGTTGATTCAGTGTAGATGCCATCCGTGCAGCCTTGTAAGTGTGTGGAGATAGAAAATACAGAAGAACAATGAAAGACAGAAATAGGGTTTTCTCATTCTGTTTCAAGTGTTGGTAGAATGGATCAGTTTTGTCTAGGAAATTTGTGGCACATCATGAAGATCAAGTAATAGAAAAATGTGAACTGCATGATTTTGATTTCTGTTCCAAATGTGTAGTATTGGTGTATGCTATCCATGAGACTTTTCAGGAACTGATAAAGATATGCCTTTGATTTTTTAAGCAGTCATGTAATGTATACAAGGGACAGATAGAAGGTTGGTGCTCTGTTGGAAGTTTTTATTATGCATTAGAGTTGTGCTCTGTTTACAGGGAAGCACAGTTGAGAAGACAAGATGCTCACAAGATATGACATGATGTTCCCTTCTCGGATGGAGCCAGAGTTTGCAGATTGATCATGACTCTCATATGGGGGGTGAGCTCAACTCCTTGTTCTCAATTCATTACCAAAACTGAAAATAGGATCATTATCTTGCAAAAGCCTATTGGTTTTGATTGCAGTGAGCAGCATCAAGCCGAGGAAGATCAGAACTGAGAGCACTGATAGTACAAGCATCAATGCCGGTGCTACGCTGCCTTTTGACTCCTGTGCATATGCTGCAGAGGCCAGAGCAAGGAAGGTTAGCGGGAACGAGTAAGCCCACCACGCAACGGTAAATTTCCTCATAGCTTTTCTGAACAGTGTAGGTCTGCAAACCTGAAAACAGTAACATAAAATGTATAGTTCAAAACAGTACTAGCTATTTGGTTTTGCTGACTTTTGAAATTGTATGTGTAATTACCAGAGATGTGAAGAGGAACAGGGAGAGAAAGAAGAGCATCTTTGATGATGTATCAAAAGCTCCTGTGATGGAGCTCCAAGCCAAGCTCGCTATGCTTGGGGCAGCGAAGAACAACGAGAATGATGGTCTTAGCATAGCTGGAAAACGATTGACACCTGATAAATGCTGATAAAGAGTAACAAAGAGCACCAAGTAATGAACCATGCCAAGTGAAAACATGCACACAGCAACCTCTGTCCATCCCATCTGCGCCGCGACTCCAGAACCCACCAAGTTCCCTATCACTGATATCTGGCTTGTGGGATTTGCCACCACTGACAAGAACCGTTTCTCTGTGGTAAACCACTGCCCATAGATCTTGATATCAAGCATCCCAATCGGGATAGCAAAAACCCACCAAAGTGATTGGTAATAGACACTCTCTGGACCAATCCACGGTGCGGATTGGAGCAAGAGGAGCCATGAAATCCAAGGAGTGTACAGGTAGTTAACTCCCACATGGTGCAAGAACTCGGCCCTCACCATGTGGAAGTGAAAAAAGCATTTCAGAATGTAGAGAAAAGATAGCGATATTTGCGCCACGAGTGCAATAAACCAGACTAGGCGAAAAGCTGCGGAAGGGAGAGAATGGGGTACTAATTGGAGAGCATGTGCCTCACTTGTGAGCTGACTCAAGATCTTCCAGAGAAGGGCTTGGCTGCCAAAAGAGAGGCTGATTCTGAAGTAACCTGCGTGGAACCGAGTTAAGAAAGATGATGGTTGCACAACTGCGGACTTAGAAACTGGAATTTGGTGGGCAAAATCTTGTTGCTTTGTGACAATAGAAGAATGAATCACAAGCTGGATTTGTGGTTTTGCTGTTGTATGTGTTACAAGATCATCCATTAGAGTATAATATTAGGAGGGTAGGTTAGCATTAGACTATAAGATGATCTGCATTTCTGTGTTGTGTGCTTATATATATATATAGATACAGATATGGAAACAAGTGGTGAGTCTCTGTGTATTCGATGCACAATCCACCCAACTTGTAGACTTGTAGTGAACCAATATTTTTTCAAAAGTAAAAGTTGGTTTGATATGACCAAAGAACACAATTCCACAGTTTCTCCAAGTGATATATAGTATTGGCGCAGTTGGTTATTCTAGCTGTGTGAGTGGGATGAGGTCTTAGGATCGATCC
>JAYMTF010004744.1:0-12642 GCA_036897485.1 Pelargonium nanum | reverse complement strand
AAAATGCTGGAATGAGCATTCCATTCCAGCCCATTCCTGCGTACCAAACATAGCCTATGTCTCTACGTGGAAGGTCGTGGTTCAACTCTCATTAGGTCGGGTGAGTGGCTGGGCTTATGAGTAAAAAAATAGTATTATTTTTATTGTGTAGCTCAATTGATAAAAATAAAAAAAAACATAAAAATTTAATTACAAAAAGTTAACTACTAAGACTCAACTCAAAAATTAGTTAGTGACTAAGACAAACTCATAATTTTTAGTTTTAAGAAACAATACTAAGTTCATAATTAAGTGATTGACTAAAAAGATGTTGTATAGTAATTGAAGTTCAGACTAAATATTTGCCTACAGATATAAAGTTATGATAAATTTTATAGTATGAAAAATAAGAGCCATTTATTTTCATATTATTTATATTCACCTTAATGAATTTGTGAGTGCGAAACCTCCCGATTGATGAGATCTTTGCTTAATTTAAGCGCAAAAAAAAAAAAAAAACTTTTGGCTGAGACCTCTTGCTCTCTAATTTCCATGCCTGTAGCGCCCTCGAATAACAGAGACTATAAAATGTCTTCTCAATTGGTACACATTGAAAATCCAACTAACCAAACTTTCTTTAGCTTAAATACATGACATTCATGATGCTGCTCCAACAAAAGTTGTCCCCAACCCCACCAATATTTTACAGACCAAAATTGCTTCCTCTATCAGAGATCTATGCAAAGGGAGGGGGGGGTTCAAAAGGGTAAAGTTGATGGCAATACAGTTCGATAAAACTACATACAATGAGCTCAAGAGAGTTTTTTTCCCCTTGCCACCATCTTGATTTCGAGTACGATGATCCGTATGGGCAGATTTTGATGCCTATGCTCCGCTACCTCCTTGCTGAATTAGAGCCTGAGTACTAAGCCGATGGGGCAATGATCGCTTCCAGTGACATCAGGGAGGATGTACGAGTCATGAACCTTGTCTGCTATTGATTCTGAGACAAGGAAGTAGTCAAGTCGCCATCCTGTTTGCAAAATTGTCCAATCACTTCAAATTAATACAACATTACAACCAGTTCGGCATCAATCATATCTCTCAATAAAGTTGTGCAAAGATGAAGGCACACACAAAGAAGAATTAACATGAACTATTTAAACGACGCTATATCATAAAATCTTAAACAAGTTTATGTCAACCAAACCGAAGATACTGATTATTGTACTCTATAGAATGTCGGTTGTGAAATACCTCTATTGTGTTTCCGCCCGCCATGCCGGTAACCCCAGTAAGTATAGCCAACAACGCCAGGATGTTGCTTTCTGAAGGTATCCACAAACCCTTTAGATAAGAAATTCGCCTCAAACGACTGCCTTTCTTCAATTGTAAACCCAGCACTCCTTTTATTTCCCTGTTGATTGATGTGGGAACCATAATATCTATTAGATATGGGAAACAATATCAAATGTACTACTAGCCAAGAATGTATCTTTTTCCAAGCATTTTTATAACATCAAGTACAAACTTCCAATGTTGCAATAATTTTAATTAAAAAAAGCAATAAATATTTCTTGTTAGGATATGGTTGTAAAGATGTTAAATCAACAAACTTAGAATCAGATTAAACAATAATAAAAAGAAATGAGATCACTTACAGCCGGGTTGTAAATGTCTATCTCTTCATGAGCACAATTCAGATCACCAGTCAAAATGACAGGCTTTGACTTTTCCAGCTCCTAGGTAATACATTCACCACATCAATTTGCAAACATTGCATGTAAAAATTACAAGAGAAACATATACATAACTGGTGAAAACATCAGCACCACATTAAAAAAAATTGAGGCTCACACAAGCATATCCATACACCACCATTGAACAGTTGCAACTTGCACCTTTCTAGGGGTATTAATAAGACGCTATTAAATCAAGCAGTCTTGACAGGAACATATAAAACTCAGAAAGTGGTTGGTAACTGATTAAAACACTTCCAAACACTTTTCAAAGTGACGGGAAGGTAATGATCAGGTCCATAATTTTCAATATCATAACCATCTAGGCATATAGTTCTGTATTAATAGATTTATGTGAACGATGAGTATCCAATTAGACATCTGACAGAAGATAGTTATGCTCAAAACTTATGGGGACAGATAGTAAAAAGGCCGACTTAAACAATACTTACTTTCACGTAGCTGCCAAGAGAGGTGTCCCATTCGTTAACCCTGTATGACTGGAATAGAAAGAAAGGCGTCATTCCAACAAAGTAACCCAGTTAAGAACTAAGAATCTACAATAATTGCTCTGAACATAATAATTGGAAACAAATGATGGATGCTTAAATGAAATTACCAGTCTTTTCAAGCCATCTCCAGAATTAGGAACATATCCGCATATTAAATAAAAAGAATCAAACTCTGCTGTCACTAGCCGTCCCTCACTATCATGATCTGATATACCCAGGCCATATCTCACTGAAAGTGGCTTAATCTGTCGGAAAAGTGCCAAACTTTACTAACAAATTATGAAAAATCAAAACCAGTATGAAAGCAAACAGCATACTAAGTTGCAAGTATAATGATGAAATGAATGCATGTATATAATATCAACTAGAGCTCAAATTACCAATCAATAATCCAGCAATCAGCATTTTCTAGTGGATTAACTAAATACAGACATGAATGAATGACCTTATAGTTGTGTAAAATTTCTACATTGCGAGGTGAATCCATATGTTCTGCCATCAAAATTCGGGACCTCATCAAAATTAGGTGACAAAACTGACAATTGAGCTGAAGCGACAAGTTTAGGTAATAGCTGAATCACATTCATAAAAGTAGATCTAGATATCAGCCATGATGTTTTCTATCAATGCAAGGTAGACAGATATAAATAGTGCCATACACATCCATCCATGAAATAACACCATACTTGATGCAATATGCTTTGAATAGACCACATAACATGAATAACAATAAGCATACCCGTGAGATAATAGCTGTCCCAGAATAACCAAGTTTAGAGACGCTACATGTCCAGTAACAACTTTCATAGCCCGATATTAAGCACTGTCTGATCTCCTCAACATCCTTCTCCTATATTAAAAAGTTTGCGCAGTCATATAAAACGAACAACTATATGAATGTAACTAAGAAAAGCAGGTGTAAGATGATTACCACATTGCAACACCCATAAAAAATATATAAGAGGATGAATCATAAATATAATAAGCAACTTTTGCATTAAACATGATATCTAATTATTATTAGAAGGTCCAGGGCATAAGTTTTAATACTCTTTATTCCTCCAAAGGACATGTAAGAAGCTCCATTTCGACGTAACATTGGAAATGGTTCACCAGGTACAAAAACAAAACAAAGAAAATGATTTCCCGTGGTCAAGTGTTATGTATGAGACCAACTATCAATGGAGCAATTGGCTTAAGGTGTTTGCTCCTCCAGAGGTCTTGGGTTCGAGCCTTGGTCAGTACGCTTGCTTATCAAAAAAGAAAAAAAAAAGTGTTATGTATGAGCAAACTGATGTAAGAAGGAAATAATTACATGGGTACATTTGCTTATGGGAGAGGGCACTGGAAGGTAAGGGGGACTTCACTACTCCCCAAAATTCAAGCTCATCAAAGACAAACATTAAACTAAGCCAGAAAGGTTCTAAACCAGTGTCAACCAAGCAGGATTCTTGGAGGGCTGGACAAGAGATGCACTTAAGCTTCAAAGTTACTTACATGAAATGATTGCTCTCAATATTTGAACATATTCATGACCACTTTAATATCCTGAAGCTGTTATCATAGGACATCAATAAGACCAATTAACTTCAGGAACACTGAACAAGACTGCGTCCACACTCCACTCATCACCTCTTTCAAATGCTAAGCATTGTTCCAACAGAAACAGAATTGAGTTCCATCTGGTTTTTAGAAATAACAATAGTCCTGGTAGTGGAGTTGTGAATCTAAATAGTAAAAACTCAGATTTTGAGCACTAAAGTTCGCTGCAATAGATGACATCATATGAACACAGTCACACAACTCTGATATACAGTTTCCGAAAAGTTGTTCAATCTAATATGGCATGCTTTCAAAATGACAGAATAGAACAGGATGTAGGCTAGGAATAAACAACTATGACCAGTTGAGCACTTCATGTTTGACCAGGATTTTAATTTTTAGCAACTAGCATGAGGATCTTGATGTGTTCAATCAGCAATAGCTAGCAAAACACAAAATTTAAGTGACATAGAGAGCACTTATAGACTTGCCTGCAATTTGGTCTCTTGCAAGCACAAAACATCAAAATCTTCTCTTTGGGCAAGTTGTAACGCAGAAAATCCCTCTAACTTCAGCAATGCTCTTAATCCATTGACGTTCCAAGACAAAAGCTTCACGGATGTCGTATCCCTAGTAAGAGGTGGAGGTCTCATTGTTCCAGGATTATATGGAACCCAGTGTTTCTGAGGCTTCTTGTGGGCTAGAACCAGCCATGGTTCACTTTGACCTGTCGAAATATCAACTCCGTCATTGGTGGAAGGAAGAACTTAAAGGACACATATAAGGGAGTGGGGAAGGGTAAGATATAAGGGAGTGGGGAAGAGGGTAAGAGATCCACAAACAAATAATTGTTGCATCACAATTTAAATAATAATAATATAATAAACACTAATATTTTACAGTACCAGAAATCTCATTGGTTTTGATGGATTGCTTCTGCTTTGTTGTGATTACTTGGGTGTCCACTTTGATGGTTTTGCCCCCATTCGATGACTTTTTTACCTGTTTCTTACTTTTTTGAAGTCTCGAAATCTCAGAAACAGTGCTGGCATCTTGAGCACTATCTTCATCAGATAGATTATCATCCATCCTTTTCACAGATATGTTTTCAGCACAAATGGAGGACAGTTGTTGGCCATCTTCTACTGAAGAATTCTTAACTGCACATTCAGGAAACTTCTAATCACTGAACCTACTTTTTACTCTAAAATAGGTAATGAAAAATGAGAAGGGGGGAAAGCTCTAAATCAATTACAAGCTGCTGCTAAAGATTTCTTCTTTGATCTTATTCTCAGCAAACACTTGGAAAATCTATATAATAATTGGAGAACATAAGAAATAAGGTTCTACAATAACATTACCATCAATCTTCTGGTCCATGAAACACTTCAAGGCCGACACGAGTTCACTTTTGCGACCTTTGGCAGAGACCCCAACGCTCCTGCTACCTTAAAACCACTATTAATCACTCACTCAATATCATAAAACATCATGGTTGGAGGAACCATGCGAACCTTATGGTTATTTGGTCCAGCTCTAAAGCTATATGAACCAGAGGATCACCATTAGTTGAACAGAACCATGTATGGAATCTCGGTTCAGGAAATCCAAACCACCTGAATCGCTATGCTTTATGGTTCAACCGTTCCATGGGTGATGAGTTTTTTTTACGGATTTCGAGATCCAAATGTAATACTGAGTGACTCATGATGACTTCATCAATGTCAACCCATTATTCCTAGTTGTTTTATGACTTCTATTACTACTAGTCTCTAGAAGTCAAGGTAACGCGTTCTTTCCATATTTTTGAAACCAAAACAACAGAAACAGAACGCCCTTCCAATATTTCTTCTTTTCTTTGTTTCTTAGGCTTTAACTTTTTAACAAATAAACCCAGCAATTTATAGCTGAACTTAAGTATGGGTGACAACCAATCCACAAAAGCTACAACGTTTTGTTTACCTCAATGTTGTTCTGAGTTGCTGAACTGTCATTGTCTCGAGTTTCCCGGGATCATCTCTAATATGCCGAATTTCATCTACTTCAACATGCACCTCATTTTCCTAAAACCACCCAAACAACAAAAATTATCAACAATCCTCATAATTTCAAAAAAAAAAAAAAAAAAACTCACAAAATCAGTACAAAGGGTGTAAGAAAATCAATGAACAACCTTGACAACACTCTCCTCCAAACTTGGTTTCAATTTCTTATCTTTCTTGTCAGCATCAATTGGAGACACGGGCGTGGATGAATTCGAAAGAAGTCTCTTAGAGCCCATTGCTCTACCTCTCCAAGAAAAAAGTGTTCCGATTTTCAAACTCACCGGAGTCACTGGAAAGCTACAAAAAATGGATAAATAAGTAAATGATTTTTACAATCCTTTCCGTTTGTTTGCTGAGAAAATATGAGAAATGGAATCAGCTTAATAATATAAAATGTCAGAGTTAATAAAAATCAGAAATAAAAAAAAAGTTGCATGTTCGCAGGCAGTAGATATAAATGGAAAAGAAAAAAGGAAAAGGAAAGGGCATAAAAGAGACCTCCTTAGGCTTAGGTTTACAAAGCTCGTTAAACCTAATGGCATTGTCTGTTTCGTATACTGAAAACAGAGAGAGAGAGAGAGGAGTGCGTACTTTAAGCAGGGTGTGGCGCTGGCGCAGGATAGCAGGAGTGGATTAGTAGTCGGAGGAAGAGGAAAGAACCGCCAAAGCCGAAGGCGTTTGTAGTGGAGTGTTGATGCGCTTGGTGATTTGGGCACGTGCGTATGTACATGCTAACAAACCTGCGGAAATTGATTTTTCTTTCTTTTCCTATTCATGGGACGTTTAAAACGGACTCGCAATCAGTATTCACATAAATGAAAAACTTCTCTCTGTTGAGTTTTAACGAAGTTACATTTTTTGAAACTCAAAATCGATACACCAAATTGTGCTGAAAGAACTCGACCTGTGGTCATATGCTTGAAATTTTCGGTACACGTATTTTTTTTGGAATCGATGAATGTATAAATATGTATTGATAATTACTTATAAATTAAATTTTAGCTATTTAAGAGTTGTCTTGCACATTGTTTTGCGCAATAACGAATGCTTATATATTCACCGATAAAAGCATGCAAGTCTAGTAATAAATGTTTGGAAATAATGTATATGTAAAATACATGTACCAAAAGGTAAAGGTCTCACTTCCTACTTCTTATTGCATTCTTTAAAATAATAAACTAAGGATGTGGATTGACACATGTAGAAGTCAAATGTTTGTACCTACATATACTTAAATTGTGTCATTAGATTCAATTCAATCCCGTTATCAGCGGTATGTTCTATGTATATTATTATTATTCTAACCTCACGATTTAATCATTCACGAGTTCAAAGTCATTTTGATTTTCACATGGAAATACAATGTGAAGAAAAATATAAACGTTTTATTGTTAACAATATCGTTTAGCTCTTCTTGCTCAATAATAGCATATGTTATTCCTATTAGCTCATTCTCTTCTTCACCTTTTTCGAATCATAACGGCTATATCTATTTCAGACATACAAATACCCTCCTCATTTACAATTATCTTGTCCTCAAGGTAAATTGTAGGGTACTTGTGCAGTATGTAAATCAGATCCTTATGTTGTTGACTGTTAAACCATATCCTCTTGATTGTATTGAACATATGCTAAAGAAATTGACTTCTCTTTATTAAGCAAATGAAAAGAATAAAAATGGCAACATGGCCAACATGAAATAAAAGAATGGTCATACATACCCTTTTTGTAAACTATAATATGGAAAGACATTATGGTATATATAGACAATCTAATATGACCAATGCTCCACACTATAACCTCAAAATGGCCATCAACAACTAGCAAGAAACAAGTATATATGAACCTGCATCTGCAATTAGTCTGAGAATTGCATTCCAAAATCTTGCTCTACACGCATCTCGCTCTGTTTCGAACCCATAACCTAAACCTGAAATGTAGACCAACGCTTGGGTAATAATCAGAACGAGCCTCTTGAAACCAAACAATCAAATGCATCCATGTGGCAAAAAGGCACGCCTGTTGTTTCTTGCTCTCTATCTAGCTCCATATGTCAAAATGATGAATTTCTTCTTGAGCGAATTTGGCTAAAATGAAGGATAAGATCATTGTAAATAATCCGGACCAGGTGGTGATTGTGGCGGGACAGCCAATATGTGATGATCATTTTCAGTAGCTTCCAAGACTTTTCGTGCGGTTGTCTGAGATTCTGCTATTCTACCAATCTTTCTTGAAGAGAACCCGGTAGATGTAACTTCCCTAGAAGAGTTGCTACTCTCAACCGACGATAAAAATTTGTCCTTTTCCATATTTGTCTGCATAGATGATGCAATTATGGAGGTAAAGACTCCTGATTCCCTCAATCCTTGAATAATTACCTGCAAAAGAAAAGTGGAAATGCTAAGGAAATCTGATTAGAAAGCATCCTGTGGGTGAAGATCAGGACAAACTTACCATGGGAGCATAAATGCGAGTCATAATGCCCTTTTTCATCAATTTCGTGGTTAATGCTTTGTCGGTCCACACAACATGTTCACGGTACCTATATAACAGTAGGAGAGAACATAACTAAACAAGCCTTTATAAAGATCTAAAAGCAAATGTTAGTGGTATAATTCAAACATAATATACCCCGCATTAAAAATATATCTCCACAGTGAGACTTATCTAATAATTTAAAAAAAAAAAAAAAAGAATCAAATTTCAAAGCAAACATACCCACCAAATACTTTGGATGATTCAATTAAACATTGGCCCTACAGAAAACCCCTTAGAATTGGAAAACTCCATAATGTGTTGATTACATTGCAATGTTGAACACTCAAACACCCCTACAACTTTATCATTTTACACGTCTTGGCTACTGTTTTCCAAGGTTCCCATTAAAAAGAGTCCATTCCTACTCTAAATGATATATATACCGCGCGCACACACACACATAAACCAATCAAATTCTGTAGGATAAAAAAAATATTCCCTGATTCACCTATGATAAGTCAAACCAAGTAAGTTCTACAGGTACTCGTAGAAAAAGATGAAACATCAGGATATGAATTTAATTGTAAGAATTTTCAATATGACTGTTACCAATGAAGCATTTCCTCCTGTGTTGCAGTTGAAGCAATAATGAATGCCTGTTGCAAAATATAAAACAATAGAATAGTCAGCAGAATGTCTTCTCAACGTAGTTGTTCTAAGGTTTTTAATTGTTCTAGTCATGTAAATCTAAAGAACAAAGGGAAAAGTGAGTATATGAAATTTAGTTTCTGCTCAGTATAAGCAGTGGACTTCAATCAGGGAAGGTTCGGGAGGTCAATACTACAACTATCAGTATCAGCCAACCAATTTTTCAGCTGCATGGATGATGCAAATACAGTACCAATCAAAGTATTTGTATAAAAGGTGCATTTCCTATTTCACTCTGTCTACATATTTTGAATGAAGCTCCTTTTGTCTCTACTTGGGAAAAATTGTATTTTGAGGACATGAGTATAGAATTCAGCATGCATCCAAATTGAAAAAAAATTCAAAGGGAACAGACTTGTCTAGTACTACCGGGAAGCCTAATCATCTAAACCCATGACATTATAGAGCTCAGCTTTGAACCAAAGAATGGGGCTTCCACTATCCTAAATCAACATAAACAGATCTTATTAAAAAAAGAATAGCCTCAATGGTAATGGTAAGAAATCAAAGTAAAACAAGAGGAGTCCAATCAACTTAAATTGCATTGCTTGCTACTTGAAACAGGAAAACAGGAAGATGGAAGAATAATGTGATGATATTGAAACTCACAGCTCTGTCAAATTCCAACATGAAGCATCTTTTGACATCCTCTTTTGTAGGCTTGCAGCCACACCGATCACGCCTTGAAGTCAAATCAGAAAATTTGGTGTACGTATAATGCAGAACAGCAGCCTCGTCTAATTTGACCTCACTACAAATGTTATATTTACAAATATTAAGACTGTCAGTTTAAGGATGAGAAGTACAGTATCATCTCTTATAACCCATGAACTTTAAAACTCCCACTCGAAACAAGTAAAATGAAACCAATACTTCACTGTTTTTCTTAACTACTGACCATGTTTGCAAGAAACTAACATATAATTAGCTCAAACAAGCGCGTCTTAAGATGCCCTTGATAAGAACTAATATATGTAAGGAACCAAGACATAAAACAAAGACATCTGTCTAAAAACAATATGTGCATAAAGTAGAGCCACCGTACTGTGGTGACTTCATATAGCTGTGCCATCTATGTGCACCATTAGGACGAAGATGATCTTGAACCCGAGCAGCTGATTTTCCATTTCCATAGGTCAAAAAGTAATTTGGATTATTACGTGTTGCTTCTCTATAGTTGCCAAAGTATACATCTTTTGGAAGATGGTCATAGTTCTTCTTAAACATGGAGACCTACATGAACATAGGAGATGATCAACAACGAGATGAGTGTGTATTTGTTTCAAAATGATGGAGGAGGAAAATGACTTGAATCTAAATGATGAAAAATTGGAGGAATCATATGCGAGTGTACGGATAAATTAATCACATTACAGAAATAACATGAAAAGTCACATGGGTTTCTGCCACAGTGAGACAATTATCATTCTGAACAAGTAACTACTCACATCACAGATAGCCAAGTTATACTGATGCACCACTTTAGAACAGTTAGCTGGGTGAACCATTTATGAGAATAAAAGGTAGTAATGCAGAAGCCAATGACAATGAAGTAAATCGCAAATAAGAAAAAGAAAAAACCAAAGGCCAAAAAGAAATTTAGTAATGAGCTTTATCTTAAGCTGAGTAGTTGACTATTAGAAGAAAAGAACTGGAATGTTTCCCCTAATAAACAAGAAACACTCATACAGACCACTAAAAGAACCTTCTTATGGCCTTCGACATCTTGCGTTCCTCGAAATATATGCAGAACTGCATGTCCACATGCAGGTGAACATTGCAAAAAACCGTAGGATTATCCTAACAGGTTCATATGATATTTCAAAATGCTACAACAAGTCAGCAATTTCAACAAAGAAAATGTTCTTGATAAACGTATGAAAATAAATCATGCTTTCCCATCATTACAAATGTACATGTACTGCATATAATTTAACAAATGGCTAAATTTGTCAGAGTAAACAAGTCCTACGAGAAAAACCAAGTTTACATTGGTGGAACACTTAAGAAATGTCTGAATCTTGGGAAAGTTGAATGTATGAAAAGTAGGAGGAAATATGAGATTAATATTTAGAGAATTTGGTCTCTTCTAGAAACATACAACTTCTTATTATAAAATTTCCTCAACTCCATCAATTTACAATTAGTCTCTTTACTTTTCCTTAACCAATTTAAACTGTGAATGTACGTTTAGTACATGTGAAACGGACAACAGAAGAGACCATACCTCACTGAAAGGCTCCTTGATATCATCCCGCTCAACACTACTCTCCTGAAACAAGTTATTTGAAATCATAAATCACTCTTATTATCAATTATTAAGGTGTCTTGATATTATAATTTATAAATCTATAAAAAGCTGGTTTACTCACATAATTTGGAAAGATAACCATGTCAACATTTCCAGGCACTTCTGCGAGCAATTGCCTCACGGAATACTCACTGGTTCCTGCTGGATGTATGAGCTCGTCAGTGTCAAGATGCAAAATCCACTCCATGCCTGCATCCTAAATTTGAAAAGAAGATATTAAAAGAGAAGGGAAAGATAAGAATCATTCTCAAGATGTTTGTAGATGTATGCACAAAATGTAAGAAAATTGAATAATGCATGAGATCATGATATCCGTACCCTTGCCATGACAATAGCCATTTCCATGTTTAGGGATTGCTTCACAAATAACTCATAATTGCATGGTTTGTAGAAGAAGCCTGACAACCATGTCTCGTTCCATATCCGGCTAATAACCACAACAAAAGTACGAGTTAGAGTGGAAAAGAAGTGTGTTTCTTTGAATTCTTTGTAATATATATGTATATATATATATATACATATTCATGTGGCGCGGCGGATAAGCACATACTATACATACAAAAAACAGTAGACAGCCGACGTCGTAAGTAAATATTTAAAGATAATTAGATAAATATCATTGGTAAATAAATACTTGCTCAGCACCTGAAGGGATGGCAGAGTCAATTAGAAATTCAGAGCTATGGTTGTATCATGTAAGTACCTTAGACCATCCTTAACTCTGATTTTCTAAACTCATGGTCCCTCCAGAATTACTGTATCTATTAGACTACCGCAAGCCTGATAACCACTAAAATCAACATCCAATCAAACTCTGCATTAGTGATATCTAATTTGTTTAGTCTAATATGCATCTACAAACTAATAGTTCCATGCCAACTATGCTGCCCACAATTTTTTTTGACAGGAAAACATAAATATGCTTCTCACCCCTTCGTACTATTGAGAGGCAGGGAAATTATAACCTTTCCTACCTTCCAACTCCTACGGCTTCTTTTTTTCTTCCAGAACATTACAATATCAATAGATAAGCATTTTTTTTAAATAATGAAATTAAACTTCCTTTACAATGACAAGTTTTGGACTTAATTACTGACCTTCTAGCTTGTAGTTCTTCTAGTTCTCTTGTTCTGTATATAACTTTCACACCCTGGAAATTAGATTTTAGCCCACACAACAAAAGTTTAAAAAACTAAAACAAGATGGTACTTAAAATAAAACAAGATATTGGGATCTAAAACATAAAAGAGGATTCCAGAGGATTTAGACCCACCGGAACTGATTCTAAGACTTTTGATACATTATGAGAAGCACCCCTCCCTTCCACA
>JAYMTF010004743.1:0-12644 GCA_036897485.1 Pelargonium nanum | reverse complement strand
AGTCAGAATCACTTAGATAATATAGAATGAATCCGCCCTCAACTTTTCTAGAGACTCTCCTAAGCCATTTAGTAAGTGGATATTAGGGATTAAGTTGACTCTTTTGAATTGGTAGAGCAAAGGCTTGAAGATACGGGGTTTCCTTTTTCTATCGTACGTATTGCTAATCGGGATTAAAATTTATTACTGGGTAACCGGCTAATATACGATTTAGTTCTTATCTTTATATTCAACTATATGCTTGTTTATTTAAATGAAATTAGAAATAAGTTTATACTAAGAGAAGTAGGAATACGCAGAAGAGTAAGATAGAGAATCCAAGTCTTATAGCTCTCAAGAAAGGTATGCAGAATAAGTAAGAAGTTCTACTGTATAAGCGAATCCTACTAGGTTTTTGAAATTTATAACAGGGGAAAGTAAGAATTACAAGCGGTTGCTCTTAAGGGATTTTGGGCCTTTATTTAAGAAATATAAGGAATAAAAGTCTTAACAACTAAATTCTAGTAATAAAAACCTAAGGAAATCCCATTAAAAAGTAGCTGTGTTTCCTGTTCCTGGTTAAAGGGAGAGTCTTATAAGGAATATAATGTAGAGAGCAGTCTAAGGAAATCTTGATTTGGAATAGGGCAAGGCTCATAAGACAGGTATTATCAAGAGAAGTCTAGCTAAGAAGACTACTAGAGCTCCTCCTAAAAAACGAGAGGATACAAATACAAACTAGCGATAGATAGAGCTAGAATGGAATACCCATAAGAGAAGACACTAATAATCAAACCACAGCTTAAGGATCCAACCCAACTATAGTAATTCCAATGAAGATAAAGATAGAAACACAAAGCTTACAAGTAAGAACGGGTATTAGAGATGACAAGAATTTCTTCATTAGATAGGAGGGAGGACTCGCGCTTTTGGTAGGGAAGGTATAAAATTATATTTTCATATTCTTAGGACCTAACAATTCTGCAGGCAAATTCTTTGTTGAGATAAGAATAGGGTTTGGAAGTTCATTAAGGGAAATCTGTACTTGTCAATGAATACGGGTGTCAGACTATAAGATAAGACCTGGAACCTAATAAGTTTTTGAGTTTCTAATTAGCGCAAGAGCCAAACTGAATACCCCCCTCTATTCTTGTCGGTCTTTAACGGGTTTCTTATATAATGAATTCTTTCTTTACTCCCGTTAAAAAACTCCCTAGGGCAGATACCCATCTAGTCTCTTTCATTTGATAAAGAGCTGCTACCTACTCTATTTTGATAACCCGGTAAGGAAAATGCAGTAATATAGATACCAATAATATTAATATGTCTTTGTTTTAGCCAACTTCTTTTACTCTAGTGTTTACTTTTACGGGTCTTTAATAGAAAAGGCTAATAAATATTATATCTTCGCACTAGTATATATATTTTAGATTCTAAATAATAAATAAGTACTTTTCACAGTCCTGAGAATTCTTAATTAAACTTAGATTAGAAGCAACTATAATTACTGGGATAAACACACCTAAGAACAAGGTATCCTGAAATAAAGAGTAACCTTTTTAAGCTTTATTATTCTACAAGAGACAGAAGTTTTTATGGTATGACAGGCACTTCTGGACTATAAGAATAGGCGGTACCGAGAGCTTTTGAGTCATTTTATCACTATTCCTTTTAGTGGCGGTTGCAAAAACCAAGTGTCTGAATTCTTTGTGAAATTAATAACGAACTCTCTGATTTATCTTGAAAAGTAAGAAAAGAGCCCCAATTATTTAGGATTCATAAATTACAACAAAAACCCACTCCAGTTACCGCTATATTAAAATAATGCTAGACCAAGTTCCTCGTTAAAACAAGCCTGTTTTCCTTTATGAGTACCCTCTCTAGTTAGGGTTTCCTACCCCTTTTCTGTATAACCTTTGTGTTAATCCTGGTGATTAAAGGAATTCTATTTATTAAAAGGAAGCCCCTAAGGTATCGAATGCTCCTAGTAAGTTTTTTCCAACTCTATAAATAACTTGTCAACTACTTAAATTAGATGTTACTGAAGTTCTCCTTAGGGGTTGTATTAAAAAAGATTTACTACTTATATGCTATATGAGGTCAAAGATGAATCTCTTACTGTGTCATAGAATTACTTACCTAAATTTTTAAGGATACCTAGTCTTTATTTAAATTTAAAGTAGAACCTATCCCATTTAGAATACTAAAACACTCCCTATAACTAAAAGGCACCATACCAAAAATTCTAGAATATAAACTTTGACTCGGAAATACAAATATTTCTGCTCATAGTTAACAGCAGAAGCGTATACTATTTAAATTTTAATTAATGATAATGAAATCCCGTCCGTGAAGTCTTAAAGAGCAACCTTTCCCACAGCTAAACCTTGTTCAGATCCAAGGGAGACCAAAACGGGATCTTTTATATAGCTTAACTTTCCCGTAGAAACCCAAATCCCGCTAAAAAGTAGCCTCGGTGTTTATTGATCAAAACTTTAATTAACCTTTAGACAAGGCCGGTTCTTATAAATGAAAGAGATTGCATTTTAATAATTTACAGTAATATACCCGAATTAAAATTTTTACTTGTTAGTTACCTTCAATAGCCCATCTTTGTTTTTAACCGACACAATAGACAAAAATCTTGGCTTCCAAAATATAGCAATCCATAAGAGGCCTTTCCTTTTGAATAGAAAACCTGGAATCCTTTATTTGCTTAGCAAACGCCCTAGTCTTTTTATCAAAAAAGGCCAACTTAAGTATAAAGTAGTATAAGCGTTATACTATATTAGATAATAACCTCAAGCAAATTTCTGGATACCTTTGTGTTGAGACCCAATTGTCTAGCTACTGTTCTCTTTAAAAAGCTCCGTACTACTACTAGGACCCATAGTATTTTTTCCTCTTAAGATTCAAACCTTGAAAATATCGAAGCACTTTATTTATCAGGATTCCAAAAAGCATAAACTATAAAACTGAACTCCAACAACTAGACTGTCTCTACAAGATTCTCCGCAGGCTACCCCTATACGAAAAAAAAGATTTTGGTTGGTTAATATAATAAAAGAGAGAAGCTTCACATAGAAACTCTTTCATATTATTTTGTACTATACCTTTATACTTTTTTGGAGGAATTCTATTAGGAATATTCCTTGTAGGTTCTTTTATTCTTTCGATACTTTTCAGATGTAGGGATCCTGTATTTCGCTTTTAAGAAACTCTTATAGTTATAGTCCATATGGATATAGTAACCAGTTTCAAATTATTGTGTCAGTGATTCAACATATACTATTGCTTTACATGTCTCAGACAAAAAGTAAAGTTATAAGTCCTCTCAAATAACAAAGTGCTTATTATAGTCTATAAAAGTTCAGGAATTGGACAACAAAGCCTAGAAATTTAGAGTGTAACCCTTATGTTTATTAAACGAAGTGGGAAATCTTAAATATTGGTGAAAGAGTTTAGTAAATTTAATATAGGTAGTAGGAGATTGAAGTAGGTTATGTAAACAAAATAAAAGAGACCCATGTAAAGTAAGAATCTATATTTCATTATTGCTTTGGGCGATCTTATTCATAACTCTGTTTGAATACTGAACTTGATATCTTTCGTAATTTACTGGCCTTATACTATTTTATACCCTTGTATAACTGAAAAGAAATAGAATAGTACTAAAGTTACTATCTAAAATGTCTTTTATCTGTAGTTTGGGTACCTCTTGTAGGTGTTTTCTACATTTAACTCATTTTACGTGGGATTTCCTATACTTAAATTTTAATCTCCTAAAGGCCAGGGAACACCATTTACTGTGCTTTCTAATTACTTAATATTATCTTTGTTCCTTTTATCGAGATCCGAAAAACAGAATAGACGGAAAACCACTTCCTTCTTGTTAAACTTCTGTCTTGTTCAGAAGTCTGAATTGAATACCTAAGGAATACCAGAATATAATTACTACGAAACTACCTTACAGACTAGAAAAGCTATCCAAGATAAATCTTGCCTTAGACTTGCTCTTTGCTTCTAATTGACTTATTTTAGATTTATGGACTTCTTTGTACTAGACCCTTTCTTTAATTTAATAAGTTAGGAACATGTACGCAAACATAAGCTATCTTTAATTACTAGTATCCTCTAAAAAAAACAGACTTATCCTTCAGTTCTTCTATCTTGCTTGTCTTTACCGTTACTTTAACTCCCCAACTTTTCCTTAATAGCCTTTAACTTAAACAGAAAGAAACTGTAGATATTACACACTTTTAAGCCTCTAAACACTTGTAAATTCCAGAGCAAGTAGAATGACCCTGTACTAAACACTTTTTATAGTTAACCCGGGCAAGACGACTCAAAAGCGCTTATAGTTCCTAAAATACTAACCCTGTTCTAGAACCCTAGAATGATCGCAACTTCCTGAAGAAAAAGGAATAGGGATCCTCTTGTTAACCTAAAGCTCTCACTGAGTCTCTACAGGAATCCCGCACTTTTTTTTCTATTTAACCCCTTGATTTAGAAATCACGCATGTTTCGCGGCCAGCATATAGGTATCTCATACATCAACATTTCTACTTTATAATTATAACAGGGACTCTTCGGGAAGAAGTGCTAATTTTCCTTCTTTCCACTCTCCTATCTCTATAGTTCTAGTTATTCTTACTTGCCCTTCAACATCTACTTCTTATTCACTTACTTGTTTTACTCTTCTGTATACTCTTAACCCCTATACTTTTCTTCATAGCTTCTTTCTGAATACCCAACAGCTCCTATTCCTTACCTCCTGTCATACTCCTCAAAACCTACAATCTTTTTCGGGATCTTACACTTAAAAGTACCCTTTTTTATTAAGACTTGAAACACCAAGACACTTAATTACTCAAAGTTTAGTACTAAACTCTTCTAAAGAACTCTCTTTTAGGCTCTACATGAATCCTAAAATACAGGAAAGAGATTCCTTCAGCTCTACTTCTTTTATTCCCTAAAACCCTTTGACCAGAACCTAGAAGCGCAGAAACACAAACAAGAAAAGACCCCTTTTTTTTTCTTTTGTTAAGACTTTCCTTTGTATTCCAGCTCTACCTTATTGTGGGCTAGAGACAAGAAGCCTATTAATAGGGATTTCCTTAGTTAGTCAGGCACCCGAAAGGTAGGGCAAGGCATTATAGTGTATTGAGTATACCGACTTACCTTATAAACACACTTCTTCTTGACTTAATGTCGATAAAAAAAAGTTTATAGTAATATTTTAGGTAATGATAACGTGGGAATTCTATAGAATAAAAAGCAAGAGAACAAAAGTGAGGTTTCGGATATATTCCTTATTTATAGGAATTTATTAAGGTCTTACTAAGGACCAATATTGTATCTCGAATGACGGCATGTTTCTGTAGAAGATTCTTGTACGTAGTACGAAACAGAATAAAATTATATCCGTAGGACAAAGAGTAGAATCTCTAGGGTCTTCTACTTATAATCCGCTGTATAAGGTAATTTAAAGACATTAAAAAAAAAATAAGAAACCTAAGGAACTATTTATAATATATTAGTAAACCAGATAAAAACTTTATCTTTCTTAAGAGATAGATGCGTCCTAACCTACCCTTAAGTTTAAAGGACAATAATATAAAACTAGGTCCATGATAGGAAGTCATAAAATAAAGAAAAAATCTAAGAGGGGGACACTCCTCTTTTATGCTTTTGACAGGCTTGTTACTAGAGCTCTGCTACTTAACCATACAAAAAAAGTACTTACTAAAAACTTGTATGGTTAGCATTAACTTTTTTTTGTCAGGATTTCCCCAACTTCCCAGATTACATATTTAAAGATTAAAGATTGAGAGATTCTGTAAACTAAAACATATGTGATGTACAGAGCTTTTTGGTGCAGGCTTTTTCAAAAATACTGTTAAGACCCTAGATTTGTTCTTACCTCGTATTGTTCATAAACTGAATTAGTTCTGGACTCTGCAATGCACCCTTAAACGGACACTTATATTTCTTAGGTCTATACTTAGAAAAAGCAACTCAACTTGTTTTTAGTTTCCACATTATTGGTTATGTAATTTAGAGGAACAAGGATTTTCTGACGAGTTATCACATGCGAGACATATTTAAAGGGCAGATTCCTTTTTATGGAGTAAGGCGTAAAGCCCTTTTAAGGGAAACTTTAAATCTTGACGACTTTTAGCTATATAATATAATGAGAAATTCTGATTGAAATTACTATTCAATACATATACTTAGACTTTCCTTGGATGACACACCCAGTTTAAGCAGTTGTGCTAGTACATTTCATTTATAACCCTTAATTTTGAGAAATTTGTATACAACTTTGTCTTATCTTATACTTCCCGGTAACTAAATTCTATTGTGGATAGTACATTTTACCTTCTCCCCTCCTTTGACGAGGTAATGATCTTAATAGGACATCCCTAAGTCCAGTAGACCCGGATCTCGTATAAATATAAATTTACAATGTATAAAAGCACTACTCATCTAAAGCAGACATCAAAGGATATCTCTTCCCTTTTAGAGGGGAGCCCCTATTAATGAAAAGAGTATGCGTAACCACCATTGGATTTACGTCCTTATAGCTTATAGTGGGTCCAGAACTGAATGTTGGATATGAAAGAAAGGGGGTAGGTGCGCCGTGTAACTTCGATTAATTAAGATGTATAAACTTACTGTATGGGGAGTACAAACAATAAGGGAAGCTCCAAATGTAAATACCTTAAATTGTGTTTTTATAGAACTATAAAAGTAATATCTTATATAATAAGGGGTTATGCCGCATTCATAAATTAGAATTTAAAGGAGCTAATTAACACAAAGTTATCTGTTCAAATTGCACATTATAGACTGTAGTTGATGATACGGTTGCAAAAGTGTAGATAGCTGAATATGCCAATGGCTAAATTGTCAAACTGGGTTATGGTCCTAAAACGGAAAATATTTCAAGTTATAGTATTTGAATCGTACTACATTTTTATGAGTATAGGACTTTATAGGAGTACTTCCGATTTCTTATTATTTGGGAGTTTTTTTACTAACGTTAAGAAGGGATCCCATTATATCTTAGTGAATTTGTTATTCTGTTAAGTTTTTTGATAGATTTCCATCAGAGTGGCGTAGTGTTCATACCTAATTATACTCAATTATACTTAGTTCTACTCCATAAGGATCCTGTAATTATCAGAGGATTTTACATATGCGTCCTTATTGACCTATCAGTTTGAACCCATATTTTAGTATGTCCTTAATAAATAAAGTTTTATAGTATAAAGATTGCTAGTTACAGCGACAAATCAAGTAAAATTTAATCATAATAGAATTTTTAGCCTAAGTAATTCACCGGTTTTCCCTTTAATTATAAGATTTGACCGGGTGTAATAAAACACCTTATAATTGAAAAATCTAAGAGAAGGTTTATATATAATGAGGGTATTGAAAAACACGAACTTTTTTAAATAGCACGTTAGTCCCTTACTTACTCAGATTAAAGTTAGATCCATAAAATCTAAATTTTATAGAATTAGGATCTCGCATAAATTGCTAGAGAAAAGACTTAAATTAGTATAGTTCAAATTGTGTAATGGACTGGAACCTAAAGGGAATCTAAACTAGTAATCACAGTTGTAGACCTACAGGATAAGATACCCTATCTTTAATTCTGCGAATAAAATAAGGATTCCAGATTATAAATAACTAAAGAATTCCTTTTATTGAATCACGTGAGTTATTGAGGAAAAAGAAACCAAGGTTGTTTCACTTTTTTATTTTTAAAATTTTCAGTATATCTAAAATTCCGTGTCTATTATAGCAAAACTAACCCCTCTTTCCTTTAGCCAACTTGCTACCTGAAACTAAATAAGGAAAGCTCAAATGTTCATAAGAGGTTGGGATTTGACCATAGAGGATTAAAAACAAGTTAGCGAGCAGTAAAGTCCTAACTCTATTTTTACTTGGATGCATCTTAATATATATATAAGATAGTGCCCTTACTTTATCTTTGGACTCAGGCTTTGGCTACCCCTTATATCAAGTCATGGAAACTCCCTTTTTATTTTAAAGGTTACTCTCATCTGTACCAAGGCCATGAATCTACGTAGTACAGCGGAAGATTAAATTTCTAAAAAGGTTGGACTACATAAAGTCAACTTGAAGACACCTATTATAAGACTTGAGCACAATCAAGGTAAAGAGTGTAAAAGATACATAGCAGAGCGGGCTATCTATCGGAAAATACTCAAAGAAATAGTTTATGTTAATTTAGCATACAAATATAGGTAAATTCAGAGTTAATAAAACAACTTTGCTAAAAGTTGGAAAAGCTTTCGGAATTCCTGAGTTAACTAGTCTGCAATAAATACTTAATTAATCCCTTTTTTAACTAAAAAGTTCCAGTATTTACTGTCATTAGATCAGAAGATTTTAGAGTTTTATGTAAAAAGGGTCACAAGGGTCCGTAATTCAGTGTTAGAACATTAGGTTTTTAGTAAAAAGAAATCCCTAAGTATGGCTTATATACTGCTTAGATCCACGATTGTTGTACGACTCATGGTAATGGCCATCTATTCAAGGAAAGTTTAGAATGTCATTGGTTCAGAGCCTTACTATTAGGATAGGTGAGCCCTAAATTTAGGATATTTGAACAAAGGTATGTCATGGATAGTACATGTTAAGTTAAGAGTAACTCTTAGTCTTTATAGGAATGGATCGGATTCGAACCGACGCATGTAAGTCTTGCAGACTCGTGCTTTACCCTCCACAAACTGTACACTTTACTACATGAGTATGGTAGACAAGAGTATCTAAATCTATTTCTATTTAAGTAATTTCAACTTTTATTGTAGTAAATCTCTAAAAAAAGCTATTGCCTATATTCCTACTAGCTAAGGATCTAAAATTTAGCATAAAGAGGATAAGGTGCTCCGTTGTATGATAATTTAGGCGCACTTACATAGTATTTTACAATGAGTTTTTTGATTTATTGCATTCCTTTTTTTCGCTCAGTAGCTCCTAGTTTTATTAACACAGAAATTCTTCCAATGATTTCAAAAAATGATTGATCAGGGCTTCTTTGCATATCAAGAGTTGAGTAAATACTTTTTTAATTTAACCTGATAAAAGTCCTTATTCTTGAATATCACCTCTACATTTATTTACTAAAAGTGCTTAGGGCCGGCTCATGACTGACTTTTTGATGAAAACGTACTGAACCTTTATATTATATTTGTGTTTTTCCTTGTAATACAAGAATTCTTATATTCTTTTTTACTTCTAGCATTTCCTTAACATTAGGAATACTTTATTTTGGACTCTCCCCAAAAGTTCCATAATGCCTCGACGTATTAAAACCGAGTTTCTTATCTTTGTCGAATTTTTTTGTTGAAAAAAAGCTTATTCAAAGAATTTAATAAAGCTTAGAACCTGCTCGGATGTAGTTTGCAGAGTATAAAGTAACAATCGTTAGGAATATAAAAGATCACGTTTCAGATAATACACATCTGAAAAGTTCCTACTCAATTGTATAAATCTACATTCTGTACTAAGATATTCCAGTTTGTTTTCGCTGTCATTATATTTATTATAGGATATGTAACTTAACAAGTAAGAGTTTTTAGAAAAATCAAAGGATTTAAAATATACTTCGAAGTCACAGGTTTTACTATATTCTCTCTCTTATTTAACTGAGTACGCTAAAAAAATACATTATATTGAAGGTGCTTGTAAAATTCTTAAGATAGTAGTATTATTACTGGGTTTTCTAGTAAGTTAAGGAATTTCGCTCTTTAATATTATCCTGGAAATACCTTTCTTATTTATGTCGCTTTATCAGGGTCTTTTCCTAACAGTTTCAGAAAAAAATATTATTTTGAAATAAGAAAAAAGTCTTAGTATTTTAAAGAGAAACCCATTAGAAAGTCTATTTAGTATACTCTTTCTTGGGTAGGTAATCAATCTTTATTAGGTTTATCTGTACTTGTTTTCAAGGTTCAATCTTGCTAGTTATCCTCACTTTACCGGATTCTATTTATATTTACAAGCTAGCCATAAGATAAGTACAGGCAGCAACAACAGCAAGACCCATACTCCTAATACGAAGAAAGGTAAAGCTCTAGGTCTTGGTATTAAGATTAAGAGTATGAAGAGTAAGATAGTAATACAGAGTTAGTTCCACTATGATATATATAGGAGGCTAGTCTAGGAAATGAATTAGGAATAAAGTACTAGAGTTCTCTAAACTCAGGATAAAAGACATTCTAGACAGTAACTTCGAGATTATTCGATTGAATCTATTTCCAATATTCTTTAAGTTTAAAGCGAGGATCATTTTTGAGTTTTTACAAGAAAATAAATTTTTAGGGAATTCTTTTAGAATTTACGGTCTTAGACTTAGAAATAAACGAATATTTTTCTCTTTCAGCTACAAGCTATATTCCCCTATCATAGGAAATCCCGCACGAGGAGCTTCCCTATATACGTTAGCTGTAGGAAACCTCAAGAATACTTTTTTTGATTACAAGCGAAAACGAGGACTCTAGCGGGGCTTTAAAAAAGGATAAAAGTACACTAGTGAGAATGTACCTTAGTCCAGAAGATATAAGGAAGGTACGGGTAAAAGATAGTTAAGCTACACTTTTTGTTTGATATGGAAATGCTTTCAGTTTTTTTACAATGTATAATAAGGGGTTCCTGCCTCAAATACACATTAGTTATTAAGTTCCGTTTAACTTACACTCCAGATTTCTCTCAAGGCAGTTTGGTAATTCAATCTTTAAAGGGAGGGATCTCCACAATTCTGTTTCGGCTTTATGCTATCTCAGGATCCAAAAGTGTATTGATTAGAGTACAAAGTTTTGTCGCACAAATATCCTACTGTTAGATGGCGTCCTCTGGTTTTTCGATTCCTTTTTTTAAGAAACTGCAGGGGCTTATAAATAAAAAGGAGTGTCCTTCTTGGCTTAATGGGTACTCTTGATAATTTCGTATTATAAGGGATATTCTCAAGCTTTCCTAAGGTCGCAAATAAATTTATATAGACGTTATTGAAAAGCCAGGTATTTTCTTAGAACTTTACCCAAATCTTGTGGGCCTGGGTATACTAAAAGGAGGAATAGACAAAGGAGAATTTAACAAAGTATAGGAACTTCTTTGATTTCTGAAAACGCTAAAGGATGCACTAGAATTTACACCCCATTTTGGATGATAAATAATATGACAAATGCGCGCATTTTAACTTCAAGTTTTAGCTTAAATATTCTATGATAATGGGGATAATTGGCAATTTCTAGTAATGTCTATAAAAGACAAAAAGTGTACCCCTTCATCTCTTCGGGAATACCTGCTCTAATTTAGTTGATGATTGAAAACCAAACTATGTATATCCTATTTAGGACTCCCTTAATTATAGTAAGTAAAGTGCTCGCTTAATAGCCATAACTGGGTACCGATTTAGAATCCCTTTATATACCTTCCAATAAATAAAACTCTAACTTGTTAGATTAAAAACTCCTAAATATTAGAGTATAAGGGGCCTGAAGAAGTAGTGTATTAAGTTGCTTGATAAAAGAGGGCGGGATATAGAAATTCTTAGTAAGTAGAGGCCTAATAGCAGATTGTAGAAACGGAATCGGCTAAGGGTGATTGAACTAATACCCTTATCAAATCACCCTCACTTACGGGGCACTTGAAAAGTCAAATCCGATATACAAAAGTTAAGGTATACAAGTACAGTCAAATTTAGTTTAAATAAACGAAGAGACTCCCTAGTATATTGAGGAACGTGAGTACTTGACTCTGTCGTTCTTGCTAAGATATGTGTATCCCGGATCACAAAGCAGGATTTGTAAAAGAAGCAGTGAATACAATTTCCTAGGATCTAGCATTTTAATAGTATATAGGAAGTAGAACTCAAGTTTGTAATAGAATATTAACAAGACCCTACTCTAGAAAGAATCTTTGTTTTGAATAGTAAATACTTAAAAGATTAAGAGTATATTAACAATTCTGAAAATAAGTGTAGCAAAAGACTCAGTAACATAGAAAAATCCTAGATATATTCGACAGCATTAGTCTTCCCGACAGGAACGTAGTGAGGGAGGGTAAGGCAGGAGAGTGTATATGATAGTACATACCAGACACTAGATAACCCACCTTTTTTATTCATTTTCCGATGCCGAGATAAATCTCGCCTACCTTTTTTTTTCAAAATTGGTTGAGGGAAGCTTGCTTGAAAATAGGAATGAACTTTTTTCCGCTATATGAAACTACTTTATTCTTGTTAAAATGGACCTAAAATTCTTTCCTCTATGAAGGGGAAAGCCCTGAAATGGTTGTTGACTGCTGTAAAATAAATAGGACTCATTTTAGCTTAGCTAATAAAGTATCCCCTGTTTTAAAAAATTTAGGATGCCCTTATAGCAAAAAGAATAAAACTTGACTATTTGCCCTTGTAGATTGAAACAGTCTTGGTATTCAAAAGAAAGACTAGGATGCTTTGACTCTAGTAAATTCCCTTTGAAGCAATTAGATTAGAGGGGTTTTGACTACTTTAGTTTAGTGACTCGGTATTCCTTAATTCAAATTGTATATTATTGTATAGAGAACATGCAACCCTTATAATTCTAAAATAGGTATGTACGCGAGAGCTACAGACAAAAAAGTGAAGA
>JAYMTF010004742.1:0-12647 GCA_036897485.1 Pelargonium nanum | reverse complement strand
CAAAATACCAAAGTTCAAGGACTATTTTTGGTTAAAAAAAGTTTAAGGACCAAAATGGCTCAAAACACCAAAGTTCGGGGACTAAATTGGGTCTTTTACCTTGTTTTTTTTATGGGTTTCTTTATATCTTGCTGTGAGAGACAAAGATGCTAGCAACAAGTTGCAAAATCTAATGATGATCATCATAAAAACAGTAATGGCATGAAAATCTTGTGGGATCAATGGCATGAATGGAGGGTCATTGTCCTTAGGAATGACCCTTTTGCACAAGGCATGCCCTACAAATATTTGCACTTTTTTTTTCTTCATCACCTACCACAATCATGAAAGAGACTCAAGAGAATAAATGTGATGAGCTCTATCCTCCATGGGGATAGAGACAATACACCCAAGTTCTTGAATGGTTCTCTAGCCTTTTCAACTAATTTCAAAACCTTTAGTCGTTTATGAACACAAAACACGAACAGAACACGTTTATCATGGTAACTAAGTGGATCGTGTTGACGACATGATTGACACGACACAACTCAACAATTTTGCATGATAGGAACCAACACATTTGGCACAACACCGCCCAACACGTTTGACATGTTGTTAGAGTTTACGGTTATACCCTCATGTGTGCGAGTTGAACGTGTCACAACACGACTAATTAATTATGCGTGTATGTTTTGGAAGCCCATCACGAACATGACATAATTACTACATGCGATAAATTCTCCCACACGAACATGGCGGCATCACAAAATGTGTGAGCACAAACGCGCTAATCTCATGCCGTAAAATTACCAGCTTTATCCCATACCATGAACTCACAAGAAAAGACAAGTTATTGATATGGGAACAAAACTAGGAACAATGTTATCTTCTTGGACCAACAATCCATTGCTTCAAGTCCAAGACATGATTTTCAAGATTTCCATGGAAGAGAAAGATACAAAAACATCATTCCATAAGCAATTCATAGACAGAATGAATGTGTTTTTTGATCCCATGTGGGTCATGTGCTCAAGAATTGAGACTTGTAACTTTCTTACCATTTTTTTTTAACATTAGGACAAACCTCCCAAAACTGTTGGAACTGTGCATGTGATGTGTTCTCTATTCGGAGATTTTCAGGATTTGCTGGAAAACTAGTACATGGAAGATAATAGGAGAGTCAAACGCAATGATGTTGTTGAGAAGTGAGAACTACCAACTGTTGGCAATTCGGTTGGGGTTGGGTTTTGAGAAGTGGGGGTGAAAGCGAGCCGTTGTGTTTACCGTGTCGAACTTTGAGCCTTAATCTATAAGCTCGTTCAAACTCGAGGCGAGTATAACAATATTGGGCTGAATCTATAGTTGTTGACCCATTTGTCGGCCCCAGAGAAATGGGTCCATTTGAGTTGACCCAAGTGCACAAAGACACGAGCCGGGGTTTCGAGAACCCACAAGTTCGGATCGACATTCTCAGCTCTACATTTTACGAACAAAACAATTTGTGTTCATGGGGTTCCCAAATTGCTTTCTGAAAATAGCATAGAGCTGAGACTGACATCAAAGACGAAAAATAACAAGACTCAGAATAATTACCCGACTTCAAGATTCAGAAACACACGGACACAACGCGACTCTTCTTCACGAGTGCCTCATCGTTCTCACCTGCATCAAAGTTCGAAGAAGATGATTATAACAATGTGCGGGATCAACAAGTTTCATCAATCTATATATATACCGGAACATGAAGTCGTTGGCGCTCTTGGAGCACGAACCAACTTCAATTCACGACCTTACCATCCATCATCTCTTCAATCTGTTTACTTACAAACGTAAACACGACTCGCAAACATGCCATCGAGGCATCAAGAGCAACCAAATACTCCGCTAAAATGTGTTTAGCGGATCATATAATACGAAAAGGCTGAGAGGGAGATAGCTAAAAATTGTATCTGAAAGCAACGACACATCAAATGCCAAACTTTATTTAAAGAAACCTCACTAGTTATTGGCTAACACCGAATTACAAAAACGAACAAAAACCCACATGGATAAAGAGTCGAGGATACAGATACCGCAACTCCTAGAGCTTTGAAGCCGCGTCCTTGTCCAAGAACCAAGTGAGCTCCTCTTCGGCTGAAACCATCCCAACCGGCAGCTTATCAGAATTTTGACTATCCCCCAACACCGAGTGCACTACTCCTGCTTTCCCAGCCCCGGCCACCACAAGAGCAATGTAGGCAGAGGAGTTGATGACGGGAAAAGTAAATGTAATTCTCTCCAGAGGCGGCTTCGGTGAGTCCTTGATAAAGGTCACCCATTTCTTGTCCTCATTGATAAGGGGATGCCCCGGGAATAAAGAAGCTACGTGTCCGTCTGGACCCATGCCCAGAAGTTGGAGGTCAAATTTCGGAAACCCACTTGCAGCTGATTGATTTAGAACTTTGGTTTTGACAAGCTCCTTGAGACGGGTTTCGTAGTCATCAGCAGCATCCTCGGCTGATAGGGTGTCGTTGATGGCGTGGACTTGGCCAGAGGGAATTGGTACCTTCCAAAGTATGTGAAGAACACAAAATGAGGCTTATCTCTACTTAAAGCAACTCTTCTCAAAGATCATACAAAAATGCCCAATTCACATTTTCAACTAATTAGCTTCAAAAACCAAGTAAGATAATAAAAATGAAGACTCCACAACACCCATTACAATCAAACCGCTAAGAATTAGCTCATTGTTCTCAAAGATCAACAATTTATACAAATGCACCAAGAAATTCGAAGGGAAGAAAATACCAAAAAGTCCAACACACATTTTCAACTAATGAGTTTCAAGAACCAAGTACGAAACTAAAAATCAAAACTTTAACAATACCCATCACAACCAAACTTTTAAATACTAGCTAGTTGTTATCAAAGATCATCAATTTATACAAATGAACCAATAAACTTGAAGAACAAAATCACTAAGCATGCTCAGTTCATACAAAATTACCCAAAAGCCCAATACTCATTTCTAACTAATGAGCTTCAAAAACCAAGTATAGAACTAAAGCTCACAACTTTAACCATACCCATCAAAACCAAACTTCCAAATACTATCTCATTGTTCTCAAAGATCATCAATTTATACAAATGCACAA
This sequence comes from Pelargonium nanum, assembly GCA_036897485.1. NCBI lineage: Eukaryota > Viridiplantae > Streptophyta > Magnoliopsida > Geraniales > Geraniaceae > Pelargonium > Pelargonium nanum. The sequence goes on along the minus strand of JAYMTF010004742.1, from coordinate 9,534 downwards.
GTAATCACCAAGCCTACTTAGTTCATACCAAAATGACCAAAAGACATTTTCAACTAATGAACTTCGAAAACCAACTATGGAACTAAAACTCAAAACAAAACCCATCACAATCAAACTGCCACCCAACAGCCCAATAAACACTTCCAACTTCAAAAACCAAGTATGAACATAAAAATCAAAACTTTAACAATACCCATCAAAATAAATTTCCTAAGAGCTAACTCATCGTTCTAAAGATCATCCATTTACACAAATGAATAAATAAAAAATCAGCCTGGAGAGGAAAAAATTGAAAGAAAAAAAAAATCACCAACCCTTCTCAGTTTATACCAAAGATACCCAACTGCCCAATACACATTTACAACTTCAAAAACCAAGTATGGAACTCAAAAACAAAACTTTAACAATAGCCATCAAAATAAAACTCCTAAGAACTAACTCATTGTTCTAAAGATCATTCATTTACACAAATGAACAAATTTTTTGAAGTAAAAACAAACCTTGGAGAGGAAGCCATCGGCCTACTTATTCATACAAAAAACACCAAAGTGCTAAATACACATTTCCAACTAATGAGCTTCAAAAACCAAGTATGAAACCAAAAATCAAAACTTTAACAATACACGTCAAAATCAAGCCACATTGGACTACTAATTCATACAAAAATACCCAAATGCCCAGTACTCATTTTCAACTAATGAGCTTCAAAAACCAAGAAACTAAAATTCAAAACTTCAACAATACCCATCAAAATCAAACTTACAAATACCATCTACATGCTCTCAAATTTCATCAATTTATACAAATGAACCAATAAAATCTGAAATTGAAGAGGAAACCATCAGCCTACTCAATCCACACAAAAACAACCAAATGCCCAATACACATTTCAATTTCCAAACTCATAAGATTCAAAACCCAAGTATGAAACTAAAAATCAAAACTTTAACAATACCCATCAAAATCAAACTACTAAGATGTAACTCATTGTTCTTGAAGAACATCATTTCACACAAATGAACCAATAAATATGAAAAAAAAAAAATCACCTTGGAGAGGAAGCTATCAAAAGCAAGCAAATAGTTGCTATCTGGATGGTTCTTAGGAACCACCCTCTCATCCACCCAGAAAACATGCCACTTCGACCAATCCACGGCCTCAATATACGGCGGCTCCGCCAATTTCCTGAGAGACTTGATCAGAGACCCGCCGGAGACGACGACGGTGAACGCGCCTCTCTCCTTCACAAACTTTTCCGACAGGTCGGCCGTGTACTTGGCCAGCGACGCCGCCAGATCCTCCTCCGTCTCCAACACCTCCACCTTCTTCTTCCTCGTACTCTCCAGACCACTCGTCGTCGTCGCCATCTTAGGCGCCGGAGAAACGAATTTTCGGCGATTCACGCCGACCAGCGACGCGCCTCGAAACCTTAAATACCTGCCGTTGCGGTGGTTGTGGAGACTCGGAGCTAGAACGGGCGGCGCGTGTAGTGCACGCGATCTTGGAGCGTAGGCGAATGTGCGGAGAGAAGTGGACAGAGCGTCCATGGCCGGTGCGGATTCTCTGCGGAACTTGACGGAACCTTACAGAAATGGGGCTGCTGAGCTGGCGATTTGAGGTGGTTTTGAGGTCCGACGGTGTCGTTTTGGGGTTGAAGGAGTTTACGGAGTAAAGCTTCGCCGGAGAAGAAGAAGTCTGCGTCGTCGGATTGGTTTGGTTCCGAGAGGGTCAACTTTTTGTGAAATGAACGGCGAGGATCGAAACGGGTTTTGCGGATGCGATTTCCTTAAAGGATCTGAGTACGGACTTGGCGATTGTTACTATGTTTGAGACGGCGATTCGCTACTTCACTGTAATTGATGGGTTGTGTTGAACTTTGTTTTTATGTTGTACGACTCAACCGGAACATGATAGGTGTGTGCTTTGGCTCGGTTTTCGCTAGAGCTGGCAAATCGATCAGGTTCGGATTGTTGAATTATAACAAGATCCTAAAGTAGTTACATGTTTTAGGCAAAATATAAAGTGTATTGTGCATATTAGCCCGATTCGAATGTTGGTTTAGCAGAGTAAAAGTGGGTCGAGTGTCGGATACTCTCATATTCAAGTCCAAATTGTCAATTTTAAATTCTACCCTATTTCAAGATTCTTCTACTTGACCATGCAACGGGTTAAGTGCCGAATTTGGGCGTGGCTTCGGTCATGGGTGGCTTCAACGATGACTTTGTTAAAAACACTAGTGACTTAGGGCCTTGCTTTTAGATTGAGATACGAGGAAAAGTGGTGTGTTGTTAAGTTCGTCTACCAAGAAGAAAATGGAAAGTTGTTGGGTTGGGCAACAAGTTACCTGTCGAATTTGGGTATGGTTTCAGTCATGGGTGGCTTTAACGGGTGAGTTTGTTAAGAAAAATTGTGACTTTAGGCCTTTTTTTCGGAGTGAGTTATGAGATAATGTTGTGTGTTGTTAAATTCGTTCTCGAAGAAGAAAAGAGTAAGATGTTGGGCAGGACGATATGGTAAATAAAGCTGCAAGAAACATAGTCAAAATGTTGTTATTCTTTTGAGCTCCCGTTAAAGAGGATTTAAAATAATATTTTATTATATAGTCGACGCTATTAACAGCAAAATGCGTGTAGAAAAGCTTAAGATATTGCATAGTTACGAAATATTATAAAGTAATCATGAGTTTACGGTATATGCAAATTGTTTAAGAATCACTCACAAAGCAACGGGGCGAGACCGACCAATTATGGACTATCTAGGAACTCGACTTCCATGGAACATTTGGAGGAGGATAACGACCAAAATAGATAGTTTGATGACAAAAATAAAACATTTTTTTGAATTATTGAAAAATACTTTCTTATCTATGCGATGGATATTTTTTTGCTTGTCTAGAATTGCTTATCCGTGTAACCAAACAGAAGATAAGAAATCAGAAAAACCCTAGCAGCCCAGATGTTCCTATATAAGCAAACTCAGAACCAGAAATGGGGCTTTAACAGCAAGCCAAAATGCAGATCTTCGTGAAGACCTTGACTGGTAAGACCATCACCCTCGAGGTCGAGTCCAGCGACACCATCGACAATGTCAAGGCCAAGATCCAGGACAAGGAAGGTTCGTATCCATCTCTCTCTTTCTCAATCGATCGATTTTAATTTCAATTTTTGGTATTTGGGATTTGATGTTGTTTTGTTGGGTTTTTTAGGGATTCCACCGGACCAGCAGAGGCTGATCTTTGCCGGGAAGCAGCTCGAGGATGGTCGCACTCTCGCGGACTATAACATCCAGAAAGGTTGGGTTTTTATTTATTGTGAATTTATCTGTTTTTTGCTTGTTTTCATAGAAATGAAGTGAAAGGGTTGAATTTGGCGTATTGGGTTTTGTTTGAAAAGTATTGGGTTTGTGTTGTTGATTTGATTGATCAGAAATGAAGAAAATGGATTGGATGGGTGTTATTCTGGTGTTAAGTCATGGGAATTTTAAGTACTTCACTGGGCAGTTTGAATTTATTGGGTTTGTGCTGTTCATGGAATCTCTAATTTTATGCTCGTTTTTCTTGTAAGTAATTGAAGTTAATGAAGTTTGCGTTTTTGGTTTTGTTTGAAGTGTATTGGTTTTTTGCTGGTCATTTGTTTTCTCCGAATTTAAAAATATGGATTTGATGGGTATCGGTTTATGCCCATGTTTGAAAATAATGATTTTGCTGTTTTTTCAAGAAACAAATTGTGATAAGGTGAAATTGATTGTTCTTAGTTTATGCTATTTGGTAATGTGTAATCAAAAGGCTCTCTATTCTCATTGTTTGGAATATTGTGTTTTGGGGTTTGCCTTGTATGAGACTGAGGAAACAGAATATGATTATTGTGGTTGATTGTTCTTCGTGTATGCTATTTACTCACGTGTAATCAAAATGCTTTCTTTTTGCATTGTTTGCAATTTTGAGTTTGGGGGTTTACCTTGTATGAGAGGAAAGAACAAAATTTGATTATTGTGTTTTATGTTTTAAGATTTGTCTGACTTGTAAATGTTCATTGATTTATATTTGAGTGTTAGGATTCTTATTTTGTACGCTCTGATAAATTCATCTTTTTCTTTGAGTTATTGCTTCAAATTGTGTTTCAGCTTATTGATTTGAGTGTATCTATAATTGTGCAGAATCAACCCTCCATTTGGTTCTGAGGCTTCGTGGTGGTATCATTGAGCCTTCTCTTATGCAATTGGCCAGGAAATATAACCAGGACAAGACCATCTGCCGCAAGTAAGTTATAAATTGTGAATTTTTCATTAGTTTCAATCTAGGTACCTAACTTTGCTATTTTAAAACTTTTATTTGATCGTATGTTTTTAAAGAGCCAATCAAATGTACTTATTGCAGATTTGTTTGGTTTACCTTGTTATGGAACTGTGCTCGTGTTGGATCATTGAATGCATTTGTGATGTTTTTGGAAGTTTGAATTTCCCCCTGTTTTCTTGTTTTTTTTGGTTGACTAACACTATGCACAACAAGTATATTTATATACTCCCTCCGAGTATTATGAATATAAACTTGGAGTTGCACTTTCTCCTCTTTACCTCCATTTGTTATCTCAGGGATATTGTTGTTAATTCGTGCATAATTAACCAATTGAAAATGAAATTTGACAGATTATATAAAGTGTTAACAACTCATTTTGGTATGGACATAGCATGATAGTACAAAGTTTAGAAAATCTAGTTGTCTTAGGTAGCCGTTGGATTAAATGATTTGGCATGGGAATGAGGATAAAATCATAATCAAAGCATGAACAAAATTCCAATCCAATGTGATACTAGTAATGGTGTATATATACATTTTACTATTGGTTGAGTTGGGACGAGCCTTGACTCATTTTATTGCGCCTCATAATCCTATAATTGAAACATGTTCTTTTGTTGAGGCATTCTCAAGAAATTTTGATATTCGTTTTTGTATTAATGTTGAGCTAACGGTCATATCTCTTACAGATGCTATGCACGTCTCCACCCCCGTGCAGTCAACTGCAGGAAGAAGAAGTGCGGTCACAGCAACCAGGTTCGTTTCTTTTACCAATAATCTGTGTGTGATTTGTACTAATCAGTTTTTATAAATGGTCTATTTACATTGTTTTCTTGAACTGCAGTTGAGGCCAAAGAAGAAGATCAAGTAGATGCCCTCGCTGCTCTGTGTAGTTGTTGCCCTGTGGAAGCTATCTCTGTCGGGTTCTATGGCTGCATATGGCATATGATAGTAGTCTTCTAGTGAATTACAAGTATTTATTTTTTATCTTTGAACTATGTTTAGTTTGTTTTGAAATGCTGGAACAATGAAGATTTTGTCATGGAGTTGTATTATCATTTTGTTTTGAATGCAGAAACAAAGTTTCATTTCAGTTCATTTGATTGTCATAAAATATTGAATTGTTTTTTTACCCTACCATGTAGTTGCTTGAGTGACAATTTGAACATGAACTTGAAGTTAATTTTGCACTTGATCTATACATTTTATATGTCCCTTCTAAAAAAGGGATCAAGCTTTCCAATTAAGTAAAAGTAAATGTTAAGTTTCTTATTTCTTAAGGAAAAATAATATGATATATGCATATATAATATGTTATCACATTTGTGCAATAATAGAGGTGATTGGAGATAAAACTCAATATGGGGAGGTACAAGATTTTCCTTTAAACAAATCCAAATATATCAAGGCAAAATATAAAATAGTTTATTAAATAATAAACTGAAAATAGGTGGTTAAGAGTTGATTAATCTTAAATCATGAGGCAAAATAAAATAAAATGTGTTGTGGGGAAGTAGAAATTGTGACCAAAATTGGAGGCAATTGGTGTAAAAATTCAAAATAGGATGCGACAAAATTTGAGAAATTGAAATATGTGAAGGGCAAATCTGAAGAAAAAAAGTATGTGATGAAGGGGAAGTAGCAAATGTGGCCAAAATTGGAGGCAATTGGTGTAAAAACTCAAAATAGGGAGGCACAAAATTTTAAAAATCCAAATATGTCAAGGGCAAAACTGGAAACAAAAAAAATAAAAATGACAGCTGTGGGATTTGAACCCACGCCCTTTCGGACCAGAGCCTAAATCTAGCGCCTTAGACCACTCGGCCAAACTGTCATATATTCATTATTTCTCATTTGGTTAATAAAAAATAAAACTTTATTAATATTTTTCAGTATATATATACACACACATATATCATATTATTGTTTGTCAAATCCTGTGTTTGATATAATATACTTATATAATAATCAGGACTTTATTGTTGGCATAATTAATTTTTTCAAAAACTCGTCGCGAAAGTAGGTTTTGCAAGAGAAAATTCTTCGTAAAACCCTGAGAATTCATATAGAGGACGGTCATGTGAAGATTCTATTGCATATCACACAATAGCGGAATATCGTGCACCGATAAAGCGTCATATTTGACTTCACTACCTACAAGGGGAAATAAATTGGATTTGGCAAAAGCTTTGGCATGCTGTGCAATTTCTACTATTGGAGAGGTAGGTTTGCTCAAAAATTAAACATTTTGAGACAAACCCATAACCCCAAAAACCTATTTTTACAAAACCCATTTGCCATTTTGCCCAAAATGTGAAAAAAGATATGGGTGTGAGGACAATCCAAAGTTGGTATTAGAGTGGTCCCAAAATGCCCACACCATGAATGCTTTAGGTGATTAGGTCTACAAAAAAATCTTCATATGATTACTTTCCCTTATAAGAAGTAAATCATGTGGTGTTTCTAAATTGGCTTGTTTAGCCAATATAGTGTATGATTGAAGTTTTAGGCACATTGCAATAGAGTAGGCAAATAATTTTGGACTAATCTTTAAAGAAATATAAAAGGGCGGTCCAATGTGTGAAACTGTGGTTGAATGAAGTTGTCACGTCATTAGACGTCTTGGTTCGCCACATTGGTCTAATCGGTGGTCCATTTTTCAACAAGGCAGTTTCCTAACTCAAGCTCATCATCTTCTATGAGTTCCATTTTCCTAATCTCCTAACACTACCCAACACTTTTAGCTCGTTCTTAGAATTAATTTGCGATAATATACCCTTAAGTATGCATACGAAGCATGTCAAAATACGACTAATTAATCATGCGCATGTGCGTGTTTTGGAAGCCCAGCTCGAACACAACACAATTGCTGAACGTAGTTCTCCAACACAACCACAACATAGTTACAAAATTTCTGAGCTCAATCACAATAATTTCGCATCGTATATCGTGTTACGACACAAATAGTCGGTTCTAATCTCCCGACATGCAATAACATCAACACAACACTCACACAAGCTATTATATTCCCTTTATGCATTTCATGATAATTTCCAAAACATTTGTACAAGCTCAATGTTCTTGAAAACACCAACTAATTCATACATATATTTTTGTTTCAAGTCCAAATATTCCACCAATGCAAGTTTCCTGATGGTTGGTCTATTAAACCTCCTGATGATGATTCAAAGTTGCACAACTTTTCAAGTGATCCCAAGGAACAATCTGTGTTCAAAACATCTTCTCCAATGTTGTTTTTGCTTCTAATCATATGATCTTCACTGACAACAATTGGCTTTGTTTTAGAGCATGATTTGGCTTCTCCTCCTATGCAATTTCCTTCCAAATTCTTCTTGTTTCTCTCACTTTCTTGCCTTTTTTCTAGCATTTCACTTAGCTTTTGCAACTGAAAAAAATAAATTGAGAAAAGATTAATTTATAGTATAACACGGTAACTAAATGTGTCGTGTTGACACAATCCGTTTGACAATTGTTTTAAGTCATTGAGCACAAACGCTACAAGTTTATGAACACGGCAAGTTTAACACGGTAACTAAATGAGTTGAAATGACACGAACACAAACCAACACATTTTGCATATTGATAGTTCCAACACTCTTGGTATGATACTATTCAACATGTTTGACACATTGTTGAGATTAGTTTACAGTTATACCCTTAACGGTGCGTTTTGAGCTTGTCGTGTGTGACACAACACGGCTAAATAATTGTGTTGGCATCTTTTGGAGGCTAACACACGACCCTTTTATGACCACAAACACGATAAGTTAACGTGGTAACTAAACGAGTCGTGCTTGCATGTTATTGAGGCCAATACAAACACGACACGTTTATAACCACAAACACGACAAAATAACACGGCAACTAAACGGGTCGTGTTGACGCGACATGATTGACACGACCACAACCCAACGTATATATTTTGCATGATAGAACCAACGCGTTTGATACGACACGACCCATCACATTTGACACGTTTCCAAGACTAATTTACAATTATACCCTTAAGTGTGTCGTGCGTGTCATGTGTGTCACAATACAACTAACTAATCGTGTTTGCATCTTTAGATACCCAACACGAACACAAACACGATCACAAGACGTCCACGAGCTCAAACACACTAACTTCCCGCGTTACGACGCGAATTGTCATATCTAGAAACAACACACATGTCTAACTTTAGACAAAATTTCTAGCTAGGGTCCAAAACAATACCTGCATCATCAAAGATTGCTTCTCCTTCACCAAGAACTCAAACTGAGAAGCCAAGTGATCATAGCTAGCTTTGAGCACCTTGTACTCTTGCTCTATTTGCTTTGACTTCCACCTAGCTCTCCTATTTTGGAACCATATAGCTATTTGCCTTGGTTGAAGCCCTAGCTCTCTTGCTAGCTGCACCTTCTTCCTTGGCTCTAGCTTTGTCTCTGACTCAAATATGCTCTCCAATGACTTGATTTGCTCATCTGTGAACCTCTTCTTGTTCTTGTTGCTCTTGCTCTTCTTGCTCTTCTTGGCCTCACCAATACTATTGTGGCTCACCACATAATCAATATGATCCATTTTGGCTTCTTAAAGTTCATGAATAGGTGGTGGCTTGTGGGGATATATAGTTGATTATATTACATGTGTGTGTGTGTCTATGTGGTTGGTGCTTGATTTGAGGTTGATTGGGACAATATGTGTGATTGAGTGATTGATGGTTTGTTTATCTGAACCCACTAGGGTTTGGATTTCTTGTGGCACTCTCTATCTATACTTGTTGTGCACATTTCTATCTTCTTAGTTGTGTGTTCAAGATAGAATCATCTTCCTCTTGCTTTTGTGCTTCAAGTCTTGTTGCTTTAGTAGGACTTGAAAGGTTGTGGGCCCCGCCGCCCAATACGCGGGTGCACGAGACTTTTACTATTGTACCGTCGAGGTTTGGAGGAAGTTGGGTAATTTTATTCGATTTGGAAGAGAACGTGGACGGAATTTCGGAAACTCTCTCGTGGGTTTTTTAAATTATGTGCGAACTGATTTATCGGTCATTTTTTAAACAAGATGTATTTTGATTTTCTCGTTTTATTTTTACAATTTTCCAAGCACTTTTATGCTTCAAAGAGTGGGAAAAATTGAGAACCCATTGGTACTTTTAGTCATGCTACCAAGATATGTTGGGCCAAGTGGTTAGAACACTTTGGATTCCCTCTGAGGTCGCAGGTTCCAGTCTCATTGTCGA
>JAYMTF010004741.1:0-12650 GCA_036897485.1 Pelargonium nanum | reverse complement strand
CAACAAGAGAAGACAAAACAAAACTTCCAACACGGGAAGACAAAACTAAACTTACAACAAGGGAAGATAGGCCGCAAACTCTACCAAGAGAGTAAACACAAACTATAAAACAAATATAACAACTAAACAGTTTAAAACAGAAAAACATGAAAATAACTACTATATTCGTAGTGAACATGCCCTCACAAACTAACCAATAATGAAGGCGAAGATGATAGTATGTTGTCTGCAAGTAGAATGAAAGAGATGAACCCGTAGTGGTGATGAAATAAAAATAATTTTATTTTAAACTTTAATAACTTTTAATGTATGATAAATGGTTAATAAGTTGAGTTAAGTCAAACTCGAACTCGACTAATGTTAAGTGTGTCGAGCTCAATACATAATTTACAACCTCATTTGAACTCGAGTCAAATATTAATATTGTACCAAGCCGAACCTGGAGAAATTAAGGTTTGGAAAGCTGATAATTTCTAGTTAACTACTGTTATATCGTCCCTGGTTTCTTCAAAAAAAGATAAGAAAAAGAATTTTATGGTCCCTAATTTCGTTTTCCATCTGACACGTAAGTTCATTCAAGAACAGCACCACGAAAGCCAGCACCGCTAAAATACGCTATAAAGTGCACTGCGCATCCCAACACGGTGTCTTTAGTGTGCGCAATACGCATCCCGCTCATCCTAGGACGAAGGCCCTGCAAGTAAAATAAAATAGTCTCATCTTCCAGATATCCTCTTCCCACGCACTATTGGTGTCTGCTTAACAGCAAAGCGTCTCTGCTAACCTCCTTTATTTTACTAATATATTTAAATCTTTATTTTATTTATATTTGATCAGATTTTAATTTCTGTGTCTACAACACAACACAACACAACACAACACCATCATCACTCTCTCTATAGTCTATTGCAACCAGAAACACACATACGACCAGATTTGTAATCTCACATTCTAGAGAGAGAACTCATCGTCTCCACTTTCTCTCTCTCTCTGGATTTGAAACCCTAGCTTTCTTGCTTGCTTGTTTGTTTCTGGATCCTGGCATTTTGGATGTGCTAGGCCAGGTGCGACGGGGGAGCGAAGGTATTAGATCAGCCATGGCGGAGGTTTCCGGCGACGCTCCGGCGTCGGAGTTCAGCAATGGCCGGATGGAGGCGATGACGACGCCGCTCACCGTCTCGGGATCCTTTAAAGAAGGAAAGAGCAGCTCGAGGAGGCGGGCGATGAAGCCTAGCTTCGACGCGGACAATGACTTCATGACCATGCTGCACGGCTCGGATCCGGTGAAGGTGGAGCTCAATCGCCTCGAGAATGAAGTTAGAGGTGCGAATGCGGCTGGATCCGGTGCTTTTTGAGCTTATTTGAGTGTGTTCTAGTGGAGATGATGGATTTTCTTTTTTGCTGCTCTGCTGTTTTGTGCAGATAAGGACCGGGAGCTAGGAGAAGCTCAGGCGGAGATCAGGGCGCTGAGGCTTTCTGAGAGGGCCAGAGAAAAGGCGGTTGAGGAGGTCATTTTTCCTTGTAGAAAATCGTTCATGTTTCTATTTTTGCTTTTATATTATTTCTGTTATAATAATATACAAATTTAATTTCTATCCTACTGGGCTGCCAAATCAATCATTTTATGATATTAGTCGTAGTTGTTTATTTATTTATTTATGGATTTGTGTAGTTTCATTTGAGTTATCTTCAATTGCTTTGCTTTTGATTTTTCTCTTGTGGAATTATACATTAAGATGAATATATTACCTAGAGCCAGAGTGCTTTGAGACATCCAATTAGCTTTGAGGTATACCAAGGATGGCATTTCCATGAATGATTAGTAGGTGTACATTTGTTTTCAAATTTCAATCATTTATGATTTCGTTTGGCTAGTGGGAGATGTAGATCCTAGGATTGTATAAGAAAAATCCCAATTAGTTATATATGTTTAGCACCATGGACTATCTACATATATCCGAATTGATGAGATGACTTCCTTCTTTGTATTTGGTTTGCCATTTCTTAGGTCATTTGCTGCCTGATGATACCTGGAACATCTGCCTCATTTGAAGTTCTCATTGTTTATTACTAGATGATCTTAGAATGTCTATGATTCTCTCTCTGCTAAGGATATCAACTACATCCAATTTCTTTTCATGATAATGGGTTGAAAGGTTATCAATTGTGATTTTGGATGTTGCATGTTAATGTTTTAGGTGGCTGTTTTGAGCATTAAGTTTTTGGGATATTTGCAGATGACACTGTGTTTTGGAGTTCTAAAACACATGGTTACAAAAAAATATTTCCATAACTAATCACTATCCTAGGTTACCATTTCGTCTGGTAAAAGTTATTTTTAGTAGATTTAACATGTGTCTCTCATCATCTGATGGTCACATGACATATTAGTGAACTGTGTTATGAAGGGAGAGATAGAACAAGATTTATATTGATTTGTGAACATGTCTTGGTTTTAATTTGATCTCTAGGAAGCTTACATTCCTCAATAAGTATGCTAAAATTTCATTATGACGTATGTGACGATCACGTGATGAGATAGACATGTTAAATTTGTTAAAAATAACTTTTGACACACAAAATGATAACATAGAGTAGTGATTTGTATTCTGTTATTAAAATATTTTTATAGTAGTGTTTGTTATGGATATTTTATTTGTAGCCATCTGTTTTGGGACGCCAAAACACAGTGTCATATGTAATTATCCCTTAAGTGTAATGGCTTAGAAACTTGAATTTTCGCTTATAGTTACTTTTACCTGTATTATTGTTTTGTTATGATGTTGGTAATTCCCTTCCCTTTTTCTAACCTATATAATTGCTTTATTATATGGACGTAGTGCACTTCAGGACTAAAACTGGAAATTGGTTTATATGTGTATATATTGTTCTATCTGTGGTTTTAAAAAAAAATGGTCTTCCTTTGACCTATTTTACGATGTTTTTAATGTGGCTTGTGGGTCTTGTCTATTTTTTCTGGCATTGGAGAACTTTACCAAAGTATTCCAAATGAAGATTTTTGAGTGTGACAATGACCAGCTCTTCGATAGAGGCTAATTTCGAAGAAATGACAAATTTAGGTTTATTGCATCAAACGTTTGATAATTGAATTGCATAATTGATGATTTAATGTGATACTGTAGTTTTGGTTCTGATTTCTTTTATCATTTTTCAATGGTTTGGAAACATGGTTAAACTAAATACTGACTTTGTTTTTCTTTGTATTTCTGTTGGTTCATAGCTTACTGATGAACTATCTAAGGTGGACGAGAAACTGAAGTTAACAGAATCTCTTCTAGAAAGCAAAGTACTTCTTGAAGCCTTTTCCAACTTTTGTTATGAGTTTTATTTTGTTATGTTGCATCACTAACTTTCTTGATAAAAATATATTGCAGAATCTTGAAATTAAGAAAATCAATGATGAAAAGAAGGCTTCAATGGCAGCTCAGTTTGCAGCTGAAGCCACTCTTCGAAGGGTTCATGCTGCTCAGAAGGATGATGACATGCCTCCAATTGAAGCCATTCTAGCACCTCTGGAGGCCGAGCTCAAACTTGCTCGGCAAGAGGTATTTCCCGTGTCCTTGGAATATAACATGTTAACTATATCTTCGAAATACTGTTTTTACATGGATAAATAATTTTGCCATTGATTAGTGGTTTTGCATTCTGTCAGATTGCAAAACTTCAAGACGACAACAAAGCATTGGATCGGCTGACCAAATCAAAAGAAGCAGCCTTACTTGAGGCTGAGAGAACTGTTCAGGTTGCCTTGGCAAAGGCCTCTATGGTGGATGATCTCCAGAACAAGAACCAAGAGTTGATGAAACAAATTGAAATTTGCCAGGTATTTCAATCAAACATGTTTTATTTTTTATGATCCATCAACATCGGAATTTCTTTCCTTTATTTAGCTCATAGAATTGCAAGGAACAAGGGAGATAAATATTATGCTGCTTGTGTAGGAAGAAAATAAGATTTTGGACAGAATGCATCGACAAAAGGTTGCCGAGGTTGAAAAGCTTACACAGACTGTTCGTGAGCTGGAAGAAGCTGTTCTTGCTGGTGGGGCTGCTGCAAATGCTGTGAGGGATTATCAACGGAAAGTTCAGGAGATGAATGTAATTTGCAAAATATATATTTAACTTTCCAGACTTTGCTTAGTTGTTAGGTTTGATGTTTCGCCTAATGTTGGTGCAAAGAGACATCCTCAACTCATCTATATTTATAATGTGATCTTCAGGAGGAAAGAAAAACTCTTGACAGGGAACTGGCCCGCGCAAAGGTGACTGCAAACCGAGTAGCGGTTGTTGTAGCAAATGAATGGAAAGATGCTAATGACAAAGTGATGCCTGTGAAACAATGGCTTGAAGAACGGAGATTCTTGCAGGTAAATGTTCCTTTCTAATATATTTAATTTATTTGCAAATTCTTATTTGGCTTCTCTTCCTTTTTCTTTCATGTAGTGCATCTGGATTATTTTTCTGAAATGGTTTCTAAATTTTGTTACAGGGTGAGATGCAGCAACTTCGAGACAAGCTTGCTATAGTTGAGCGTGCTGCAAAATCTGAAGCACAGTTGAAAGTAGTTTCCTGGTTTCTCAGGCCAAGGCTTTATGAGCCATTTGTGACACTTTTTTAGGCAAGTATTATAATTTAAACTTTCTTCCCTCATGCATCTCAGGATAAATATCAATTGCGGCTCAAAGTGCTTGAAGAGAGTTTGAGAGGATCTTCAAACAGTAGCAGGGCAAGTACTGCAGAAGGAAGAAGTACAAGCAATGGAGCTTCTCGTCGCCAGTCCTTGGGTGGGGCTGATAATGTCTCCAAATTAACAGCCAATGGATTTTTACCCAAGAGATCTCCCTCCTTTCAGATGAGGTCTTCTCTATCTTCTAGTTCAGTGTTAAAGCATGCTAAAGGGACGTCAAAATCATTTGATGGTGGTACAAGGTCACTAGATAGGAGCAAAATGCTCTTAAATGGAGTAAGCCCTAATAATTCTTTCAACCAGCCTTGTGATGGAAACAAGGATGGTGAGGCACAGAATACCTGGAAAGGAAATCCAGATGATAAACCGAGTGAGTTGGCTGTAGTGGATACTGATGATAGTGTCCCAAGTGTGTTGTATGATTTACTGCAAAAAGAGGTCATTGCTTTGAGAAAAGCTGGTCACGAAAAAGATCAAAGCCTCAAAGATAAGGATGATGCTATTGAGGTTAGTATTCACGTCCTGCGTCTTGCAACATTATTTTTTAATTATTATTCAATGCTTATTTATAATTATTATTTTCCAGATGTTAGCAAAGAAGGTAGACACTTTAACTAAGGCAATGGAGGTTGAGGCAAAGAAGATGCGGAGAGAGGTAGCTGCCATGGAGAAGGAGGTAGCTGCCATGCGTGTAGAGAAAGAGCATGAAAACAGGGCAAAACGGTTTGGTAGCATGAAGGGGCCTGTCAACAGTTCTCAGCTACTTCCTGGAAGGTATTTTTTTTTACAATATTGTTTTTTTTTGTCCCTTTCATTCTTAAAAGCTTAGGTTACAATTACATTGGATTTACTTGGTTTTGCTTCCCTTTGCCTTCTTAATGGTGCCTAGTCATCATATGCATGTCTGTAGAACGTGTCATGTTACAATTACTTTCTTTTCCAATTAGTAATGAACTTGCTGTTTACATAAAGTCATAAGTAACTGTAGACTCATATTATATGTTCAAGTTCAACCAGTCTCTTCTTTTGTTAGTATCGTACTAGTATAGTTTAATTACAAGAGTAGGAGGAATAGATGATACTTATAAGTAAACGATAACTGGCACCAATTTTGATTTTTGAATATCAAGCAAATATGGACTAGCGAAGGAAAGTCGTCCCATGATTTGCTTTAATGATTCTTGTAGATTCTTCTGCAGAACTAGAACAATGTATGATCATTAGGATTTGTCATTTTATTCCCGTGATAATTTCAATATTGCCTTAAGAATCATTTTCAATGGCTTAAGGTGATGAAGGCTTCATAGTAGTTAAGTTTGACTTGCTTGCTAGGTGCTACCGCGTAGTTTACAATTAGAAATTTCTTGTAGATCTGTGGATATGCCAAATTGCTGAACCATTTTTTATCCGTTCTGTGGTGGGGATTAGACTGTGTTGGCGTGTTCTATTGTATGATATATGTATACTTATACATGCTGTGTGGAGGTAAGTGCTTTTCCTAATGGCGGTGAAGGTCTTCACCGCGTAAGGGTAGTTAATGGTAATATTTTAAATGTAAACAATCAGTTCCTCTTTCATCCATGTTACCTGGAATTGCCTCACTATCTGCGTACTTAAAACTAGAATCCGGTATTCTACGTCATTTCATAATTTGTAAGCTGACCAAATCGACGTTTATTGTGCAGAAATGTATCACGAAGTGGGTTAACACGCAGCACTCAATGACAGGCCCAAACTGAAGCAGCTAAGAAAGTAAATCTGCATAGGCATTGTTCTTTTTTCATTTTCCACTTATTTCGCGATTGATTATAAGATTGTAATTGGCACGCCGACGACCCTCAAGTAAAAGAATGTAAAAGAGAAACAAAAGTCCGAGGATGATTCGGTGTGCTTCTGACTTAGACTGTCCATCCCGTGTTAGAGATCAGCAAGAAAGGAAAGGAAAGGAAAGGAAAGGAAGATATTGAAGTTGGGCTAACCTTTTGTCAGGTTTTCTTTTGAGTTGGCAGTGGTGTGATTGTATAGGTAGCTTATTGACTTCTTTTTTTTACTTTGCTTCTTCTACTAGATGATGCTATCCTTTTCTGGCATTTGTAATCTGCAGCAGCAAGTGTGATCTTTGTGGGTTCAGGTTTGTTAATATTCTTGTAATCAGATCAAGATCAGATCTATGGTTGTGTTATTCATCTATAGTTGCCTATAGTTTTATGATATGATTTTCTTTCCACATGTTTTTGGGTGGAAGGTTACTGCATTTTCATAGCCTACCTAATACGTATCTCTATGTCTAAGGCCTTGATTGTGTGATCTTTGATATGCATCTAAAGCTGGAATATGTTACTAATTCCCCCTCCAAGTGAGCGTTTATTTTGAAACATAGTATATATGACTTATGTCCATTAAGGAGTTAGTTATATTTGAATATTTATTTTTGGTCTTTTGACCTTTGTACTTTTATCTCTTTATTGGGTATTTATAAAAGTACCACTAACAAAAATTGAATAACTAATAGTATGTACTGCAATTTTAGTACTTGTTTAATACTCATTTTATCTCAAAATGCTCTTGATTTTCTAGGTGTTTAATTATGTCTAATCACATATTCATGAGAAAACATACAACACAATGATAACTAATCTCTTAGTTTTTCTCATATAGATTCCAAAACAATCCTTTTGAATTATGAAACATAATGTTTTCAGTGTAGACAAACCATGAAAAAGACTTCCTCATGCTATCTCTTTTGATGCATACATCATATATTGGAAACGTTACAAAAAATATACTAAAATATTGTTTAAACAATTAAAAATGTAGAATAAGTCTTTCTTTTTTGGGGATCTGAGTAAAATAAGTCAATTACCAAAAGGGCATCAACCTCTAATGAGATAAGTGGAATTTAAATTTGAAACCAGGAGAAGGCTCTCCTAGGCCTAAAAGCTCAACAATACTCCCGATGACCAGTACGAGGTGATAATACGGTACACATTGTTTTACTTCGTAAAATAATTGGAGCCACAAATTTAGATTTTAAGCACCACTTGGAAAAAGAAACTCTAAGAAAAAAAAAGGGCAAAGATTTGTTTCTTTATCATTGAACAAATGTGGCCATTATTTTTATATTTCCCCATTAATGCTTTCTATAGATTGACCCTTTGACTTGTCATTCCCCAAATTTTACCGTTTGAGATAATCTAATATTAAAAGAAGACCCACCGATTCTGATGAACCCTTATTTTAGGGGATAAAATACCTAACTCATCAAGATTCAATCTTCAGATTCTCCCAATTTAGCAAATCAGATTCAATTCAATGACTTGGATTCCAAATTCTAAACCCAAACCCAATCTTTGCCTTTCAATTTCTCTCCTCCTATATTTAGTACCTCTCAACTTTGCCCACAAATTTCCAAAAACCACTCTCCAAAATTTCCTCTCATATTTACGCTGATTTTAATACCTTTTCTCAATAATCGCCAATCGCACCTCCAAAATCCCAAATCCAAATCATGGGTCTTCGATCTCTCTTCAAGCGCAAAAAACCCAATTCCGCCACCTCCTCCCCTTCCGCCGCTGCCGCCGCCGCCAGCAATGGTCCCTTCACCGTCTCCAGATCGTCGTCCACCACCAGCTCCAGATTCCAGATCGACGAGCTGGAGCAGGTGTTCAACAAGTTCGACGTCAACGGCGACGGCAAAATCTCGGCGTCGGAGCTGGGGTCCATCCTCGGCAGCCTCGGCGCCACCGCCACGGAGGAGGAGCTTCAGAATATGATCCGGGAGGTGGATTCCGACGGCGACGGCTGTATCGATCTGAAAGAGTTCATCGAGCTCAACACGAAAGGCGTCGATTCCGACGAGATTATGGAGAATCTGAAGGACGCTTTCTCCGTCTACGACATCGACGGGAACGGCTCGATCACGGTGGAGGAGCTCCACAAGGTTCTCAAAAGCCTCGGCGAGGAGTGCTCGATGGCCGAGTGCCGGAAAATGATCGGCGGCGTCGACAGCGACGGCGACGGCATGATTAACTTCGAGGAGTTTAAGGTCATGATGATGGCTGGTTCGCGGTTCGAATTAGCTTCGAGTAGTTGATCGATTTCTGTTGTTCTCTACAGATGAGTATGAGATTGAGAGATTTCATAATTGCAGTTTTTTTTTATTTACACTATTTTCTTTTGGATTTTTTTTTATAAATATTTTGATCGATCTTATATTACTGAGCTGATAATTGTGTATATGTAATTTGCTCAGTTTCTTTTTTTGGACGGTCTCTTAATTTTCTAATGGAGTTTTATGGTTTCTTGGTACTGTTCATGTTCTTGTTTCTTTTGATGAATCATTTGAGAATGATTAGGGAAAATTTTGCATTGCATAATATTAGAAAGTTAATATCGTTTTGTTTTGTTTGCGATTAAATTATAAATTCTTATTGGTTAGTACCGGCCACAATTGGGTTTTCGTTTTTTTCATCGACCTATATCGAAATGAGTGAATTCATGCGGATTTAGGTGTCATGTCCAAAATGCGCAAATTTGGTTGCGTCGGTTTGCAAGTTTTAAAGAAACCCCAAACAAAGTTTTTTCATGCGGGTTTAGGTTTTATGCACAAAATATGGGTATTGGTTAAGTCGGTTTGCAAATTTTCGAGAACATTCCAAAGGAATGTTATTTTATTGAATTCAAATCTAAAAAATTTTGGTTTACAATTTTGGTATAGTCTACATTAGCTCTAGTCAAAATAAACCGCCATTTGATACAATTAACATTTTCTTTATAAAGATAAGCTATTTATTGTTAATATGATAAAACATTGAAGAAGATTGATATGAAATCTTTCATTGGATTAGATTGTAAATATAATTCTGGTATTAGATAACAAAGGCAGTTAATTTTTTTGAAAAGCTACAGAGTAGTCTTGATTAATTTGATGGATTGAGAAAATTAAATAAAAAAATATAAAAATCACATTTTGTTTATTTATTTAAGAAAATAAATAAGCAAGCTTGTGAAATCCCAAAATCACCCCTGGTTCATCCAACTAAACGGCTCGAGACGCTCCACAAGTTTAGCAGAACTGAAGCTCTGAAAAATGGCGGCGGCGAAGATGGTTATGGCCTCTCTAACTCACTGCCGCTCGCTAACGTGCGCCGCCTCTGCCTCAGCCACGTATACTGGACGCCTGGTTCCGTATCCGCCGGACCTCATCAACTGGGTCCGGAGACAAGGCGGTTTCGTGCACAAGTCGGTGAAGATAGCTCAGGACAGTACCTACGGTCTCGGTTTGGTGGCATCCGAACCAATCCCAAAAGGGTCTGATCTCATTGCTCTTCCTGAACATGTCCCGTTGAGGTTCGTGCCTTTGGATTCAGATGGTGGAGACGCTGGAGATTCTGTTCTGATCAATTTGGCTCGCCTTGTTCCTGGTTAGGGTTCTGATTTTGTCTCATTTTTCTTGGTTTTGGTAGCTTGTTTTTGAGTTTGTGATAATTTTGTTTGATGGGTTTGTTTGGTTTGCCATAATAAGCTGTAAAAATGCTGCCTTTAGGTTTGAATTATAGAATACAGTTCGATGAGGGTCTTGTTGATGTCATTTTAAGGTCTGATTTGATCTGGTTTTGTGTTATCATTAGAGTCCTAACAGTTGTTGAGTGAGGTGTGGAAATTTTAGAATTTGAACTTTTCATTCATTTTATTGGAAAAGATGAGATTAATTTTGGTGGCCAGAGCTGTTTAAGAGAAAAAGACACTAACCAACTATTGGCAGTTGCTAGGAAATGAAAGGATTAGTGAGTAACATAGTACATAAACATTGGTAATGTTTGGGATACCAGATTCTCAGAGTTGCAATAATGTGCTTTGTGTCTGCAACTGGATCGTTTACTAATTGTACATAAAGTACTTAAGCTTTGCGAGGATTATCTAGGTTCTGTTTTGTACTCCCATGGACGGTGGGACTATAAATGCTTACAAAGATTTTACTAAACTTTGGTCAGAGTTTCTTCTTCTTTAGTCTTTTAGCCATAGCTCTCTTCACTATGGTGTATTATGTACCCGTCTTTTCTTGCACAGATCAATAATATTATATTCCCTCTAAAGTTATGATGTTATAATTTGCAGCCTTATTCTTGATAGGATCTAGTTTCTTTTATTCAGTATAGGTTGGTAACTCCCAGTTTTGTAAATTAGGCTATACTGAATTTTGAATATGAGTAAATTGGACAATGTGGGGGCATTTGGCAGAGGAACTATGGGCAATGAAACTGGGTCTGAAGCTCCTGAAAGAAAGAGCAAAGGTTGAATCTTTCTGGTGGCCATACATCAGCAACCTGCCTGAAACTTACAGCGTTCCAATCTTTTTTGGTGGAGATGATATAAAGAATTTGCAGTATGCTCCTCTTCTGTATCAGGTATATTCATTGACTAGCTTGAAAACAAATCTTTCAATGAGTTGAAGTGTTGTAGAATGTTGATTAAAATGTTTAGACCTTACTCTCTCTGTGAAATCTACGTGCTGTCGTGCTGTTTCCATTGGGTTGATCAGCTGAAGTCTGTTTGGATTTTTAATCAATCCCTAGAAGTTTGTGATAATCTTAGAAAATAATATTAGTTTTTTCTTTGTTTACAGGTTAATAAAAGATGTCGGTTTCTTCTTGATTTTGATAAAGAAATCAAACGAGCTCTTGAAAATTTGAAACCAAATGAGCATCCTTTTGGGGGCCTAGATGTTGATGCATCCTCCCTTGGATGGGCGATGTCAGCAGTCTCTTCGCGAGCCTTCCGTTTGCATGGAAAGAAGCTACCAGATGGGGCTCAAAATTCTGTCCCCATGATGCTCCCTCTCATTGATATGTGCAACCATAGTTTCTACCCAAATGCCCATATTGTTCAGGGACAAGATTCTGGAAACCAGAATATGCTAGTAAAGGTAGGTTCATCCTTGTGTTCATAAAATTAAAAACTTAAAACCTTTTTGTACTTCAATTAAAATAATGAAGCAAAATCAAGTTCTGTGCTGAATAGATCTCTCTCTCTCTCTCTCTCATCAGGTTGTGGCAGAAACATCAATCGAACCAAATGATCCTTTAGCTCTTAATTATGGCCGCTTAAACAATGACCTTTTCCTGTTGGATTATGGATTTGTGATTCCCTCGAACCCTTATGACTGCATCGAGCTCAAATATGATGGAGCTCTTCTGGATGCTGCAAGCATGGCTGCTGGGGTTTCTGCGGCCAATTTTTCATCGCCAGCTTCGTGGCAGCAAGAAATATTAACACAACTAAATCTATATGGGGAAGCTGCTCTTCTCAAGGTTTCTTCTCCCCCTAAACTTTGCTCTTATTATTTCCACTTCTTTGTTTATCATAAATATTTGCTAAAAATGAAATGATTTCATTTTATCCTCTGCTTTCTCTATGTTAGTAGCAGAATATTGTGGTTATTTTGAAGGTTCTTTCACTCCCAACAGGTAAGCTTGGGAGGTCGTGACTTGGTAGAGGGGCGTTTATTGGCAGCCTTAAGAGTAGTCCTTTCAGATGACAAAGAAACAGTACAAAAATGTGATCTCAACACACTTAAATCCTTGTCTGCCGAAGCTCCCCTTGGAATTGCAAATGAAGTAGCTGCTCTCCGCACCATTACTGCCCTCTGTGTGATTGCACTGGGGCATTTCCCAACCAAAATAATGGAGGATGAATCACTATTGAAACAGGATGTTTCAGATTCGACCAGGTTGGCTCTCCAGTTCAGAATTGAGAAAAAATCTTTGATCGTCGATGTGATGAAAGACCTTGCACGGAGAGTGAGAATACTCTCATCAAAGGAAACAACTGCTGCTCAAGGCTAATCTGGTGCTGTTGGGAAGTTGTGTTTTCTGCATTGTTCCAGTCTTGTCATGTATGTTGAATATGCCCTTTCCATTTTATTATGTTTTCGAGTTTTTTTC
>JAYMTF010004740.1:0-12650 GCA_036897485.1 Pelargonium nanum | reverse complement strand
AAATGGCTTCGCCCGGGTTCGAACCGGAGACCTTCAGTGTGTTAGACTGACGTGATAACCAACTACACCACGAAACCACATGTTAGGCTTCTTAGTAGTTAGTATGATATTTCAGTGTTTATACTGAACCACTTGTTATCATACCTTCGATTCCATTATGGGGAGGTTTTACTTGTTCCATTTCTTTTTTTGCCTTCACAAGTAGAAAATAGAACCTTAAGATTTATTACTCAAAAAGTAGCCATCATAAATGCTTAAAATACATGACCGAATTTTTTAGTAGCTAAATTTTACTAGACTTGTAGAGTTGCTAATTAATAAGTTTCTATTAACTATTATAGTTACGCCATAAAAATTGAATCAATTTAACATACAAGTATTTATTGTATTTTTATATTTAAGCGTGTGATAAACACTTAAGCTTAACGAGTCTGTAAAAAAAAACATATGTTAAACAGTAACTAAAAATATAAGAATTTTTCTTTACGGATCTCATTTATAAATACAAATGATCTATTCCAAAAAGTGTTAAATGCCACACATAGCCATATATGTTTATTGGACATAGTGTGATGTGTATCGTATTTTTATTCCTCTATCTTTGATACTTACTCTTAGAATTGGACACTTTTATAACAATATTTATATTTGATTTATTTTAACAACTCGAAAGTTAAGCCTGCGACTTTAGATTGATTCGATCACAACATTTTGTTAGTCAGTTTCGAACTCGAGAACTTCCTAACAGAAACTGAAACTATTGAACTCCGACTTTCATAAATATTTTAATCTCCCAAACATAAATATAATGTCAAGATGATCTGTAAACTCCTTAAGTCAATACATGTCAAAATTTGAATGGTCTCTCTAGAAATGTTGGAGTAGCCGGGCCCATGTAGTACAGCCCTTGACCAACCCAAACCTAATCTATACGGCCCACTACAAATTTGCCATAAAAATTAAGAAGTAAAAGCCCTCGACTCGTTTGAATACTCAAATGGTCGGTTTAAATGGTCACTTAAGTGGCTCGCCGGGCATCTCGCGCCGCAGTCATCAAACGGGACCCACCGCCCTATTATGTCGGCGATCCTAACCACTCCTCTCGGATCCAACCACATCGCGGCCACACACGTGGCATCAGAGGACTATTTCGTTAACTCTAAAGTTACAGACAAGTGGTACTCCTCCTACTACACACAGTTCACTGGCCACTGGCTGTTCCGGTTACTCAGCCGTTATTACAGGTATATAAATGGACACACTCCAGAGGCTAATCAAGAAACTGACCCCCCAAAACTCACACATTAATTCAAGAAAATGCCTCTATACAGAATATCGGTCGGGACGGCCGGAGAGGCCAGCCACCCGGACGCCCTCAAGGCTGCTCTCGCCGAGTTCTTCTCCATGGTTATATTTGTTTTTGCAGGAGAAGGCTCTGGCATGGCTTTCAGTATGTTTTTACTTACAAAATTTCATTTACATTATTTTCTTGAAAATGTGTGCATTACTGTTTTGTACCAATGTGTGACATTTTATATTTATTTGTTCTGTTTTTGAATTGATAGTGGTCTAATTGGTGGGTGTCTTGGCAGATAAGTTAACTGATAATGGGTCAGCAACACCAGCAGGCCTTATTGCTGCATCTTTGGCGCACGCATTCGCGCTTTTCGTTGCAGTTTCAGTGGGTGCAAACATTTCCGGGGGTCATGTGAACCCTGCAGTGACCTTTGGTGCATTTGTTGGTGGAAACATAACGTTGTTGAGGAGCATTTTGTATTGGGTTGCACAGTTGCTTGGCTCTGTTGTTGCTTGCTTGCTACTCAAGTTTTCAACGGGCGGATTGGTAAGTACCACCAACAAGATCACTAGTTCTATTTTATGCTTTGATGTTTTTGAAGGCCTATTTTTCACTTGAGTACTTGTGCTTTGATCAACTGCAGGAAACATCAGCATTCGCTCTTTCCTCAGGCGTGAGTACGTCAAATGCTCTCATTTTCGAGATTGTGATGACCTTTGGACTTGTGTACACAGTTTATGCAACAGCAGTGGATCCAAAGAAGGGGGATTTGGGGGTTATTGCACCCATTGCAATAGGTTTCATTGTGGGTGCTAACATCTTGGCTGGTGGTGCCTTTGATGGTGCATCCATGAACCCAGCTGTGTCCTTTGGACCTGCTGTGGTCAGCTGGTCATGGGCTAACCACTGGGTCTACTGGGTAGGACCCTTCATTGGTGCAGCACTTGCAGCCCTCATTTATGACACCATCTTCATGAGTGAACATGAATCACATGATTTTTAAGGATTTTTCGTCGTTTTTAAGGTTTAAACATCTCTACCTCTTTCTATATTGAGAAGGGAATCAATATTTGTATCTTTTTGTTGTAGGTGTTTGATCAGTTTGTGTTTTTTTTTTATTGTTCTGGTTTGCAATATGTATTTTTGGACTGAATTAGTCATATGGGATTGATCTAAAACAAGCAAAAAGATAAGACAAGAACTCGAATTTTAATGCGAAAAGCTAAATAATTGAAGCAAAATGATGCTATACTTTATGATGGATTGGTGGAGAAAGTCCATACTGATACATGGTGTTCGTATAAATCGAAGTTTGAAGTATTACGCGAACATTATTCGAAACCATTTGCATCTAGAGGTACATATGAGGATGTTTAGGACATAATTCACTGATAGCTTCAACTTCTTGATCAAACTTATAAAAAAACTCCATTTCTTGAAACCTGGGTGTCACTGTCACCAAGTCACTCTCTTGCTTTTTGGGCTGATATGAAGGAATTCTTACCAAACTCTGCTGGAAATGCCCACTTGATGTTCTTATGATTGGAGGGTTATCAGTAAACACCACTTGTAAATGTCTCACCAATGAGATCATGTCCTCTTGGTTTGCAAATCCCTCCAACTCAACCACTTTCAGATGCTCTAGTTGTTTTTGTGAAGAAACTTGTTTCAGGTACTGACTTGTGCGTGGCATGATGTAGCTTGTAGGATCTATCTGGATATAAGATTTCCATGTATAAGTCTTATACTGAATATCATCCTCAGTTTTCTAAAACAAAAATTAAATTCTATCAGAAAACATGGTATCAGAATCAAGGGAGCTAGCTTACAGTTATGAAGAGCCTCTCTAAAGCAGGACAAAGTTTCAGGAAGGTGATTAAGGCATCACTGTCATGCTCTTGCTTTAAGTTATCAATCCACCATAACTCTTTTAATCTATAGAATCGAAAGTCTGATTGTAAAGAGGATATCGATGGTTGGATCAATGCCTGCATCAAAAAGACATTTTAGCACATAATTATACAGAATGAATAAGCCATCAAAATCTGATAAGAGTTGGGATCGTATATTACCTCGAATGTCCATTTGCATAAGGTAAGTATCTTGGCATTTTTTATGGTCAGCAAGAAGGGATCGAAGTCACTACTCGTGAAGCTATTATAGCTCGGGCCTTGTCTGAAATCTAGCATTGCATCTTCCAGGTTGAAGTGATATTCAGGACAAAACCAAGGAAGTAGACCTCTATATAGAAAAGTTTCGAGTTTAGGGGAGCTAATATGGAGAGAACTCAGTTGGGGACAATCGAAGATGGTTAAGTTTCGAAGCTTCGAGGTGGAGGCTATATGTAAAGATTGTAGTCCACTGCATTGGGTGATTTTCAAGCTTTCAAGAAACTGCAAATTTGATACCAATGAGGAAACTGCCTCATTGGTAAGATAGTTGACTGATATTAGATATAGAGTTTTAACAAAGAAGGAAGTGGGAGATGGCTCGTTGGTCGGGATTTGGTCATTCAGCTCCAACTTCAAACCATACTGCCTAGGAAGTTGTTGTTTCCCAGTAGAGAAATCCACCAGAAGCTTGTTTTTAGGCGCAATGGTCGCCAAGAGGACACTGTCTTTGCCAAAGTGAAATTGAAGCCTTCGGGTGGTTCTTGATGGATCAAACTCATCAAAATTTGCTAGAAAGCCAGAAACTGCACTGGCAATGTGTTCTATAGCACCATGTTGAAACAAAGGCATGTTCCAAAGGCTTCTCCATCGGGTTGAGAGGAAACTTGTTTGCACAGCAGATTCAAAAGGAAGCCTGGAAATTACCCGACACAGGATCTCATCTGGCAAGTTGCTAATAAGATCATCTACATGCTCTTTGACAGTAGAGTTGCTGTTCCAAAAATTAGATTTGCACTATTAGAGTTTATTACCATGACCATATACCATATTGAAAAAAAAGCTTAAGGCCTAATATTTACCTTGTAGCATTTGGTGTCTCAGGCTTAGGCATGATATAGGCTTCTTCTCTTGATTCTACTAGTTGCAGCCAAGCTTGTTTTTTCATTTTTCTGAATCTACATGGATGCAGGAGGGTGATACTTGTAGTACTCAGGTGGTTTTAACCTTGCTGACCATGAAATTTTCAAAATATAACAACTTTCAGTCTTTGTTCTCTTTTCTTTCTGAAAAATTTAAATGCCAAAAGTCAATAGTACTGACAAATCAAGTTCCCTAAGATGGCCTATTTGATACAGATACAAGAATGACATGATCAAATGAAAATCAAGAACCTGTTCATCTCTTTGGATACCAAAAACAGAGGAATTACTTGAAAAGTGCTCAAGAAACTGAGCCATGCCTAGTAACAGAGAGTTCAAGAAACTGAGAATTGACAGTCAAGTTTCTCTTACTGGATCCAAATGTTCTTTATAATACTAATCAAGCAAGATCTGCACAACAATCTTAATGCATGGAGATATCTAGCATACACATTTCACCATGACATGACAGCAATAGACTGTGTTTGAAATTAGAAAATCTGAATGAATCATTACCTTGTTGCTGAAATTCTTGGACCAACCCTCCTCTTCAAATTAGTACAGTTAAACCAAGTGTTCTGTAATTAATCATGCATTTGAAACTACCAAAAGTTACATCCAAACACACAATACTTATATTTGGAATTAAATTCTGTTATGACACTAGGGTTCACATAAAGAACATGTCCAACTTTATGTACCAGTGAAATTGCATTTGGCACCATCTAAGGAGGTAGAGTAAATAAATTATAGAAAGGGTTTCTTGTACTCACACTAAACTTATTCCTGTAATCTTTCATTAAAAGATGTTTAGCATGTGATTAGTATTGACTTCTGACCTACATTTTGTTTTATCCCTTTCTGTAATCATCCATTTATATCATTTTGACTGATTCAAATAAAATAAATGTACCAATTTCCTTCTCCATATTACACACAATCCACACCTTTCAAAAAAGGTGCTTCACTATTTTTCTTCATTTCTTGTCCCTTGTGGTCATTACCTTCTTCACTTCATTGTTATTTACATCTTCACAAGAAAACTTAACTTTGACTGTTAATTATCTTTCAAATGAGATAGCCCTTTGATCATGATTAACACTCACTAAGCTTTTCTTTCAGTAAAAAACCCATAGTTAACAACAAAATGGAATGAAAACAAATCATATTCTAATGTTATATATACTGATAAAATCCTTTCAACATTGACCTTTTGATATGAAATGAAGGTATACTATCCTTATCGAGATTATTAGAAAATGAACTAAATAGGAAGTCAAGAAATCAACTATTGATGGCCCTTTGGATTGATTCCTCATAATGGAGGAATGGAACAATACCACTTTTATCCGAATCAGACGCAACGCAAGCCAAACCTTTCATAATTATACATAAAATCTCAACTATATATATATATATATGCAGTCAAATTAGCATCCACATCAAGATTGCTTGAAAACCTTGTATCTATGGATACATGTGAGGATGTTTAGGACACAGCTTCACTTCTTCCACATACTTGTAAGACCATTTCCTTTCTTTTGACCTCAATTTCTTCCTCCCACGCTTCATTTTGGCCGGAGCTAAAGGAACTTTTAATAAACTTCTCGAGCAATTCCCATGCGATCTTGATATGATCAGCGGCTCTTCAATCACTAACTCTCTCAGCTGTTCTACCAACAAGATCTCCTCCTCTACACTTGTAAATCCCTTCAACGTTACCACTCGGAGATATCGCAATTTTTCAGCACTGCCGAATCTCTCTGAGGCAATGCATGTAGTAAGAACATTGCGATAACTTCCTGTATCAATCTGCACATTCAATTCGTCAGCATGTTGATTTCTAAATTTCTTTTTTTTTTTTGTTTTGATAGGCAGATTTCTAAATTTCTAGAACAATGATTTGTAGTATATAACAAGGTATTGATATTATGGTAAAAAACAACATACAGTTATGAAGAGTTGCTCTAGGCCTGGAAAGATATTCAGGCAGGACAGCAAGGCCTCCATGTTGTCTACTGAATTTTGAATCCACCATAACTCTCTCAACTCATGGAACTGAACCCTCCAGGTTATACTGACTAACCGCGGATAGATCAGTGTCTGCATGAAACAAGAAGTATCAAAACTTGTATATGTGTGTTAAAGATTAAAGAAATAGTAAATATTGACAAAGAAAAATACCTCAAAAGTCCATCTACATAGAGTGAGACTCTCAACAGATCTCAAAACTGGCAGGAGTGTGCTAAAATTTTGTTTGATGAAGCTGTTGTAGCCATAGCCTTTTCTGAAATCAAGCATTGCATCTTTCAAGCAGAAGCTGTTCAGCCATAACAAAGGGAGTGACCCTCGGTATCGAAAAGATTGTAGCTTATTAGCTATAACACAAAGAGATCTCAAATGGGCACAATCTGAAACAGTCAAGTTTCGAAGCATATATCCACCATCAATATCTATGGATAGTAAATCATTGCATTTGACCAACTTGAGGCTCTTAAGGAAACACAGCTGAGAAACTAGAGAGGAAACCATATGCACTGGTAAGGCGGTTCACTGATTTCAGATAAAGGGTTTCGACAAATGAGAATATGCTATAGCTATAGCTAATAAGAAGCTAAAGTTTCCAATGAAACAGCCTTGGGAGGTCTTGTTTGGCAGAAGAGGAATCTAGAAATAATTCATCAGACACAGTAGTAGCCAGGACAACTTTGCCTATGTCATGGTGGAGTTGAAGAGAAGTCCAAGAGGTCCTTTTTGGAGGAAGGTTTTTAAAACTAGTGATGAAGCTAAAAATGGTAGCAACAATGTCATCTTTGGAGGCATGCTCCACGGTTTTGACAGTACTGTTCCATAGGCCATTCCATTTAGTTGAAAGAAGAGTGGTTTGTACAGCTGATTCAAAGGGGAGCAAGGAAAGTATGTGACCAATGGTGTCATGTGGTAGATTGGTGAGAAAATCATGGTGTTCTTCGTCTTCTTCGTGAGTGTCACCACTGGGAAGAGAGCTCAAAGGAGCGAAACTGTTCTTGAATGTTTTCATGTCTTCTACTCTCATTCCAAGATACCATGTGAAAAAGGAGAACACATAATTGACAACCTTCCTTATGTGTGACAGTCTAAGATATGGTAATTTAAACACAGTAAAATTCTTATGAAACTAGAGTTGGTAATAATGTGGATCTCTATGTGATACATGATCACCAATTTATTTCCAAAAGTTAACTCTAGGAATATACTCAAATTGATGCTGTAAAAATGATCACCAATTTATTTCCACATGGAGACTAATTTTTGAGATTCACTTCATTGTTATTTACACATCCACAAGAAAACTTAAATTTGACAGTTAATTATCCTTCAAATGTGATAGCCTTTGATTAATAACATTCAGTAAACTTTTCTTTCAGTAAAAACCCCTAATGAACACCAAAATGGAAAGAAAAAACAATCATTTTCTAATGTTATATATACTAACTCAAATCCTTTCAACATAGACCTTTTGATATGAAATGAAGGTATAGTATCCTTATCAAGATTGCTAGAACTAAATAGGAAGTCAAGAAATCAACTTGATGGTCCTTTGGATTGATTCCTCATAATGGAGGAATTGAACAATACCAAAATACCACTTCTATCCGAATCAGACGCAACACAAGCCAAACTTGTCAAAATTACACATAAATTCTCAACTATATATGCAGCAAATTAACATTGACTTCAAGATTGTCAATCTTGAAAACCTTGTATCTATGGACACATGTGAGGATGTTTAAGACACACCTTCACTTCTTCCATATACTTGTAAGACCATTTCCTTTCTTGTGACTTCAAGTTCTTCCTCCCAAACTGCATTTTGGCCGGATCTAGTGGAACTTTCACTAAACTTCTCAAGCAATTCCCTTGAGATCTTGATACGATCAGCGGTTCTTGAACCACTATCTCTCTCAGCTGTTCTGCCAACAAGATCTCCTCCTCTAGACTTGTAAATCCCTCCAACGTTACCACTTGGAGATAGCTCAGTTTCTTAGCTCTGCTGAATCGCTCTGAGGCGATGTGTGTAGTAAGAACATTGCTATAGCTTTGAGTATCAATCTGCACATTTCATCAGCATGTTGATTTCTAAACTTGTAATAGAATGATTTGTAGTATATAACAAGGTGTTGATATTATGAAAGAAACATACAGTTATGAAGAGATGCTCCAGGTTTGGACAGATTTTCAGGAAGGACATCAAGGCCTCCATGTTGTCTACCGAATTTTGAATCCACCATAACTCTCTCAACTCATAGAACTTAAACCTCCTGAATTTAGTGACTAACCAAGGATAGATCAGTATCTGCATACAACAAGAAGTATCAAAACTTATATATATGTGTGTTAAAGATCAAAGAACTAGTAAATTGTGACATAGAAAAATACCTCAAAAGTAAATTTACACAGAGTGAGAGTCTCAACATCCCGTAAAGCCAGCAGGAGTGTGTCAAAATTTAGTTTCCTGAAGCTGTTGTAGTTGCAGCCTTTTCTGAAATCAAGCATTGCATCTTCCAAGCACAAGCTGTCCAGCCAAAACAAGGGGAGCAACCCTCGATATCGAAAAGATTGTAGGTTATCAGCTCTAACACAAAGAGCTCTCAAATGGGCACAATCTGAAACAGTCAAGTTTCGAAGCTTTCTTCCACCATCAATATCTAAAGTTTGTAAACCATTGCACTTGACCAACTTGAGGCTCTCAAGGCAATGCAGCTGCGAAACTAGAGAGGAAACTATGTCGCGGGTGAGGCGGTTCACCGATTTTAGATAAAGGGTTTTGACAAAGGAGGCAGAGGAAGATGAGGATTTTCTGTACCTATAAAGCTGAAGTTTCCAATGACACAGCCTTGGGAGGTCTTGTTTGGCAGAAGAGAAATCTAGAAACAATTTATCAGACACAGTAGTAGCCAAGACAAATGTGCCTATGTCATAGTGGAGTTGAAGCTTAGTCCAAGTGGTCTTCTTAAGGTTTGGAAAACTAGTGATGAAGCTAAAAATGGTAGAAGCAATGTCATCTTTGGAGGCATGAGCGGTTTTGATAGTGTTCCATAGGCCATTCCATTGAGTTGAAAGAAGAGTGGTTTGAGCAGCTGATTCAAAGGGGAGCAAGGAAATTATGCGACCAATGATGTGATAAGGTAGAGAGGTGAGAAAATCATGGCGTTCTTCGTTTTCTTGAATGTCACAATCTTCGCGTTCTTCGTCTTCTTCTGGAGTGTCACAGTTGGGAAGAGAGCTCAAAGGAGCGAAGCTGTTCTTGAATGTTTCCATGTCTGCTACTCTTATTCCAAGGAACCATGAGAAAAAGGAGAACAAATTATTGACAAACCTTCATTAATACTTAATACCAGAGATGGTAATTTAAACACAATAAAACTCTTGATATTTCACTCATCTGAATCATAATGGAACTCTTTATCCTTGTATGTATGATATTACACTCATCTGAATCATAATGGAATTAGAGTTGGTAACTGTGTGAACCTCATACATGACCCAAATTTTTTTCCTAGTTAACTCTACGAAAATACAATGAAAATCACTTAAAAATGATTATCGAGATTTGACACATAATATAAGTTCAGGTTTCCAAGCGAACTACTTAATGGTTCAATGTCGAGCTTTCTAATAGTTCTCGTACCAACATTCTCTTATTATGATTAGAGTGATTATTTATAAATCTTACATATACTAATATTGTCCAAAACGTAAGATAGTGATTTATGAGCTCTTTTTTACTTGGTCAAGGAAGCTCACTGGAAATTGTTGTCATCTTGTTCACGAGTTAGAAAGAGTTTTTTATTATTTTTATTTTTATAGAAATGTTCTAAATGTTCAAGTTTGAGGATGGAGCTGAAGGCTCGAAATTGGAGGCTTGAATTCTTGAATTTGAGTTTTTGGCTGTTGCACAAGGATTGCAACCATTAACATAGACCCGGGTTTGTTCTCAAGAAACCGTATTAGGTGTGAAAGTAAGAATTTCAACCAAAGGGATTTGAGTCACACCTCACTAAAACGAGGAGTAAAAATCTTTAAGATAAAATGAAATGGTTTATTACGAAAAAAATCTCAAGCAAATCGCATAGAATCAAATGCAACGCAAGCCAAACCTGTCAAATTTCCACATAAAATTTCTACTATATAGTATCCACATCAAGATTGCTTGGAAATCTTGTATCTATATGGATATATGTGAGGATGATTGCTTGGAAATCTTGTATCTATATGGATACATGTGAGGATGTTTAGGACGCGGCTCTACTTCCACATACTTGTAAGACCATTTCCTATCTTGTGAAGTAACTTTTACTAAACTTCTCAAGCAATTCCCAGGCGATCTTGATATGATCAGTGGCTCTTCAATCACCAACTCTCTCAGCTGTTCTGCCAACAGCATCTCCTCCTCTACACTTGTAAATCCTTCCAACGTTACCACTCGGAGATATCGCAGTTTTGTAGCACTGCTGAATCTCTCTGAGTCGATGCGTGTACTAAGAAAATTGCTATAGCTTTGTGTATCAATCTGCACATTTCATCAGCATGTTGACTTCTAAATTTCTAGAAGAATGATTTGTAGTACATATATATAACAAAGTATTGATATTATGGGGAAAATCAACATACAGTTACGAAGAGTTGCTCTAGGCGTGGACAGATTTTCAGGAAGGACAGCAAGGCCTCCATGTTGTCTACTAAACTTTGAATCCACCATAACTCTCTCAACACATGGAACTGAAACCTCCCGAGTTCAGTACTGACTAACCGCGGACAGATCAGTACCTGCATATATGCAACAAGAAGTATCAAAACTTATATATATGTGTGTTAAGGATTAATAAAGAACTAGTAAATTATTGTGACATAGAAAAATACCTCAAAAGTCCATTTACCTAGAGTGAGACTCTCAACAGAACTCAATAATGGCAGGAGTAGTGTGCTAAAATTTAGTATGCTGAAGCTGTGGTAGCCATAGCCTTTTCTGAAATCAAGCATTGCATCTTCCAAGCACAAGCTGTTGAGCCTTAACAAAGGGAGTGACCCTCGGTATCGAAAAGATTGTAGCTTATTAGCACTGACACAAAGAGATCTCAAATGGGCACAATCTGAAACAGTCAAGTTTAGAAGCATTGATCCACCATCAATATCTAAAGATATCAAATCATTGCATTTGACCAACTTGAGGCTCTCAAGGCAACACAGCTGAGAAACTAGAGAGGAAACCATGGCACTGGTGAGGCGGTTCACTGATTTCAGATAAAGGGTTTTGACAAATGAGGCAGAGGAAGATGAGAACATGGTAGAGCTATGAAGCTGAAGTTTCCAATGAAACAGCCTTGGGTCTTGTTTGGCACAAGAGAAATCTAGAAGTAAACTAACAGGCACAGTAGTAGCCAAGACAACTTTGGCTATGTCATAGTGGAGTTGAAGAGTAGTCCAAGAGGTCCTTGTTGGAGGAAGCTTGATGAAGCTAAAAATGGAAGCAGCAATATTGTCATCTTTCACACTTTTGATAGTAGTGTTCCATAGGCCATACCATTGAGTTGAAAGAAGAGTGGTTTGAGCAGCTAATTCGAAGGGGAGCAAGGAAAGTATGCGACCAATGATGTCACAGGGTAGAGTGGTGAGAAAATCATGGCCTTCTTCTTGAGTGACACAGTTGGGAAGAGAGCTCAAAGGAGCGAGACTGTTGTTGAATGTTTCCATGTCTTCAACTCTTATTCCAAGATACCATGTGAAAAAGGAGAACACATAATTGACAACCTTCCTAATGTGTGACAGTCTAAGAGATGGTAATTTAAACACAGTGAAATTCTTATGAAACTAGAGTTGGTAATTAGGTGGATCTCTATGTGATACATGATCAATTTATTCCCAAAAGTTAACTCTAGGAATATTCTGTGAAAAACACAAAGGTCTTGTTTAATTATAGACAATTACTCCAAATTTGTTCTCAGAAAACTGGAAAATTTGTTTACGTTTCCTGTTTTTAAAACGGTTTTTCATTTTCAAGCTATTTTAAAAAATTGTTTTTTAGCTTTCTAAATAGAAAAATCGTTTTTCTGCTACTCATTTTTTGTTTTTGTTTTTTTTTATGTTTCACGTAGTATATATTATGCATAAATGTTTTTATTTACTAATTTTAAATTAATTTCACTCTACATCTTCTAATTTAGCCATTTAGGCTTGAAATAAAAAAAATATATATATATTACAACTAAATTAATTCTCTAAGTTTTAGGGTATGAATTTACATGGAGAAGAGGCTCAGGTAATTCGGTTTCTACGGAAGAG
>JAYMTF010004739.1:0-12651 GCA_036897485.1 Pelargonium nanum | reverse complement strand
TCAGTTGCAGAAACTCCGATGATCGGAATTTGAGGAAGGGAGGAGAGTGAAATTTTACCCCTTAATTTAAGTTTAATTTTTTGCTATTTTTCTGAAAAAAATTCTCTATAAGACTCTTTTAGGTTTTGACTTTCTTATGGTTATAAAAAAAAATTTATTATGAGTTTTGTTGCAGAAAAAAAGCTTTATATACCCACTAAGCTTATGATATGCCATAACCAAGCTTGAACAGAACAATCAAATTATTTACAAATTTTTATTTTTATTTGGGTGAAATGCTTCCAGACTCCTTGGACTCATTTTTTATATATATAGATTTGGCCTCTCATTAGCCACGCTGGACATCCGACGTGGAATGCCTACGTGGCATAATAGATGACGTGTCATAGGCAAACCGACTACAACAGGTAAAAGGGTGTTAAATGATAAAAAGTTCAAGTTCGGGGTTCGAAACAACCAATGTTATAGTGTAAAGGCCAACTCTATAAAAAATACAGTCCAAGGGATCTGAAAACATAAAACCCAAAAATAAATTGAGTTTCCCAGTAAACTAGTTTTATTTCTCTCTCTTTTTTTAATTATTTTCCACATCATCACCAAGCACATGTCATTTTTTGCCATGTCATCAATTTTTTCCACGTCAGTAGTTATATGTCTACATGTGGATATCGCTTAACGGTTGTGTTAACAAAATCTAACGGTGGGTACCAAATTGTGTTGAAAATAAAAATTTGGATATCACATTTGGCAGAATAAAAATTTGGACCAAATTGTGTTTCCAAAACTAAAATTACCCTTAGGAGCGAAGTCATGATAAGTTCATCTTGGAAACGACCCCTCGTACGACGTCGTCTTAATACATAGTCTCAGTCACTCTTTGGTCCATCTTCGCAGTGCAAAATCAGTTGGATCTGAAAATGAGAAACCTATGAGAATGAGATCCATCTAAAGGCCATCACAGTTTCAATCTCTCCGTACGAATCTGCTCCGATCTTTATGTAGATTATGGCTTCCACGGCGAACGGATCCATGGAAGCTCCGACCGACGACGGCACCGAATCCTCCATCAAATTCGGCACCGCCGACGCCTTAGAGCACGTCCGCAACCTCACCGATGTGGGCGCCATGACCCGTCTCCTCCACGAGTGCATCGCATACCAGCGAGCTCTCGATCTCAACCTCGACAACCTTCTCTCCCAGCGCTCCGACCTCGACAAGCAGCTCCTCCACCTCCACAAGTCCTCCGACGTCCTCGACATCGTCAAGGCCGATTCCGATCACATGCTCTCCAACGTCCGCTCCACCTGCGACCTCGCCGACCAGGTCAGCGGCAAGGTCCGGGAGCTCGATCTCGCCCAGTCCCGCGTCAATTCCACGCTTTTGCGGATCGATGCGATTGTGGAGAGAGGCAATTGCATCGAGGGAGTGAAGAAGGCGCTTGAGAGTGAGGATTACGAGTCTGCGGCTAGGTTTGTGCAGACGTTTTTGAGCATTGATGCGAAGTATAAGGACTCTGGTTCGGATCAGAGGGAGCAGTTGCTGGCTTCGAAGAGGCAGCTTGAGGGGATTGTCAGGAAGAGGCTGTCTGCGGCGGTGGACCAACGGGATCACCCCACCATTCTGCGCTTCATTCAGCTTTACTCGCCGCTCGGGTTGGAGGAGGAGGGGTTGCAGGTGTATGTTGGGTATTTGAAGAAAGTGATTAGTATGAGATCTAGGATTGAGTATGAGAATTTGGTGGAGCTCATGGAGCAAAATGTGGGTAATCATCAAGTGAATTTTGTTGGTTGTTTGACTAATTTGTTTAAGGACATTGTGTTGGCTATTGAAGAAAATGATGACATACTGAGGGGTCTTTGTGGAGAGGATGGTATTGTTTATGGGATTTGTGAGCTGCAGGAAGAGTGTGATTCTCGGGGTTCTTTGATCTTGAAGAAGTATATGGAGTATAGGAAATTGTCCAAGTTATCATCTGAGATTAATGCTCAGAACAAGAATTTGCTTGCTGTTGGGGCACCCGAAGGGCCAGACCCAAGGGAGGTTGAGTTATACTTGGAAGAAATATTGTCATTGATGCAGTTGGGTGAGGACTACACAGAATTCATGGTGTCGAAGATAAAGGGGTTAAGTTCTGTTGATCCAGAGTTAGTCCCTCGAGCCACAAAAGCTTTTAGGAGTGGAACCTTTAGCAAGGTTGTTCAAGATATCACTGGATTTTATGTGATCCTAGAGGGATTCTTCATGGTGGAAAATGTGAGGAAAGCCATCAGGATTGATGAGTACGTTCCTGACAGTCTTACAACTTCTATGGTGGACGACGTGTTTTATGTCTTGCAGAGTTGCTTAAGAAGGGCAATTTCCACGTCAAATATCAGCTCAGTGATCGCAATCTTGGGTGGTGCAAGTAGTTTGTTGAGCAATGAGTACCAGGAAGCACTGCAACATAAAATGAGAGAGCCGAACCTTGGGGCAAAGCTCTTCCTTGGTGGCGTTGGTGTGCAAAAAACAGGGACAGAGATTGCAACTGCTTTGAATAATATGGATGTGAGTGGCGAGTATGTCCTGAAACTAAAGCACGAGATTGAAGAGCAATGTGCAGAGGTATATGGTTTTCTTTAGCTTCTGGTTTTCTTGCATTTGCAAAATTATGAAACAAATGATATATAACTCACTGTATTCATGCTTATTATGTACTTGACATAGTAGTATAAGGGTCTTATATGGTAACTTTAACTTTATGTCTACATGTTTATACATGAAAATTAGATAGAGCTTACTTTTTGTGTCTATATGTCGGATACAAGTTACTTTTTAGTCTCAAATATCCAGTTCCTTAGATGGTAAACCTTTGGTGAGTGGGATTTATATGTATGAGAATTTGCAGTCTAGGCGATCACAAATAGACTTGGGGAAGGAAAATACTCTTTACAGATTGTAGAAAAATTGTTCAAGTTACTTTTGAACCATAGGATATTTCTTTTTTATCTGCTGCAAGTTTTCCCAGAACTTCGTCACCCCATAGTCTAAACCCTCGGTTACTTTGCCAGAACAGATGATAGACCCACAATTTTCAGTATTGTAGTATTGGACTATAGAAGAACACTGTACACCACCTCCATTAGGAATTTAGGATCTCTGGTTTTGGCATAAGGGTTGATACATAGCTTGGGTTATTATGATTATTAAGTTTTAACTCTCTTTTCTTGAAGGATTTGTGTGTATGTGCTGCATCAACCCAAACTTCTATAGGATGAGTTCAAGCCTGTTTGTCTTTGTTACCTCTTATGATAGCAAAATGTCCTGATTAGATGATTTTTCATTCATATACCATCATGCCATAAACATTGGCAACTAAATCTCAATTATCTGATTTTCATTTCATGACTTTGTACTTCTGTGTCATAGTCACTGTATTATGGTCATTCATTGGTTTGATTTTTCAATGTTTGTGATCATATTTTTGCTTTAATAAATCATTCATCACTAAATGGGTTGAGTTTGTTCTCAAAGGTATTCCCTGCACCAGCTGATAGAGAGAAAGTGAAGTCTTGTTTGTCCGAATTGGGTGATATGAGCATTTCTTTCAAGCAAACCCTCAATGCTGGTTTGGAACAACTTGTGGTAACTGTGACACCCCGAATCCGTCCTGTGCTGGATACTGTAGCAACTATTAGCTATGAGCTTTCGGAAGCTGAATACGCCGAAAATGAAGTGAATGATCCATGGGTCCAGAGGCTTCTCCACGGTGTTGAGACAAATGTAGCATGGCTTCAACCATTGATGACCACCAACAACTATGATTCATTTGTACATTTGGTCATTGACTTCATAGTGAAGAGGCTGGAAGTGATTATGATGCAGAAAAGGTTCAGTCAACTTGGAGGCCTTCAGCTTGACAGAGATGCAAGAGCATTAGTAAGTCATTTCTCCAGCATGACTCAGAGGACCGTCAGAGACAAGTTTGCCCGTCTTACACAGATGGCTACAATCCTCAACTTAGAAAAGGTCTCTGAAATTCTAGATTTCTGGGGGGAGAACTCGGGACCTATGACTTGGAGGCTCACTCCGGCTGAGGTGAGGAGAGTATTGGGTCTGAGGGTAGATTTTAAACCAGAAGCAATTGCTGCTCTTAAGTTATGATCCTCATCCATGTACTCTGGAATATATCCTTTATACTTTTGTGCTTACTTTTCCTTAAAATCTTACTTTCGGGTTTCAATTCCTCTGTATCATTTCTTTTTCTTACCCTCATTTTGTTACGAGGTGGAAGTACTTGTAATATTTCATTACCACATTACCTTCATTGCTTTTGGATTTATATTTTTGAGACATAAAATGTTATCAAGCTAGAGGATTCTCTTTTCTCTTTCCAAATATTTGTATTCAAGCTTGCAAAACTTTAGAGAGTCAATTCTATAAGATGTACTGTACCCAAACAGGACCTGCTTCCACTAGTAAAAGACATTATTATAAACACATTACAAACATTGCAGGAACTATGATTTCTGGAAAGTGAGTCCCATCATCCATTTGGGGTTTGCTATATGTCCAATTGTGTATTATCATAAAAAGGAGTAAGCAAATCCAAAATTGGTAATAGCACAAACTAAAGAACATATCCTCTTACAATGATAATACAAATAAATAACTGAATAAGTGATTACCAGCAGTAGCTAAATATAAAACCATACACCCATTAATTCAATGCCAATTGTGTTATCTTCCAAGTTAGACATGAGCTGTGCCTTCTGTGAACTTGGGATCCTCGCATCTGTATCGCCCATCAGGTCCGATTCCAAATCCCTTTGGATCAGCAAACACGTTCTCCAGTAGCTGGCTGCGACCTGGATGAGGGCTGGCGTCTGCAAACTCCACAGCTTCTTCAACAATCTCATCTATCTTCTTCTCTATTGCCTTCAACTCGGCTTCATTTGCTAGATTGTTCTCAACCATGTATTTCTTCAAAGCTGTGATTGGATCTCTAGCAGCATAGTGTGCCTTCTCAGCTACAAATACAAAACCAAACTCTTAGTTTTGTGCATTATACATAATCCGTACGGATAACTATGACATGTACCCGTCATGAATATCATTCATTTCATTAGACTCCAGCACAAACTTGCTACTTAAATGCCTAAACAGTTCTCTGACTATGTGAGATGAAAACAAACCAGGGTAATTTTCGGAGTCAGGATTATTAAAAGTACTATACACAGCACATTTCATTATTCAGTTGGAGTTGTTACCATATAGTTATTACTGATAATCCAAATAATTCTGAGGTTCACAGAAAGGATGATTAGTTGCTATCCAATAAGGCACAAAGGAAAGCATAGGTACAAAAGATAAAAGAATAAAACCAATGGCATAACTAGCCCAATTTTAACTGTAACCTTATTATCTTGGGTCATGTTTTTACTAAATATTCATCTGATAGAGCAGAAAATGAAAAATGAAGAGGCCACAACCACAAGTATCTATAAATTAAGAATAAGGAGAAAAAAAAAGGAAAGGAGAGGGTAGAGTGTGAATCCCCAATTAACTAAAACATACTCACATCTAGGAAAACCCAAACTCTTTATTCAATCACAGAAACTTGACAAATAATGATGATAAACTTGCAGGGCAGTTTGGCAAACTTATTAAGAATAAAGAAAACATTCTAGGACCTCTGAGTCTGAATTAGCTACTCTAGGTAACAAATACAGAAGCAGTTTGTAATAGTGATAAGTCATAGATATTCCTTATAATTTTTCAGCTACACAACAAGTGCCTATAAAACCCCTTTCCCGTCTTCCAACAATAGGTTTCAAACTGAGTCATGGAGTATCCTTCTAGGGACAATTGTAGCTTATATTAGCATAACAAGATGTTAGGATCGAAACGAACTGATGGACAAATACTTAGAGATAGGAAATAAAATGAAAGCGAAATTGGACACCGAATTTTATGTGGAAAACACCCAAAATATTAGGGGTAAAAAACCACGGGCAAGGTAGAAGAATATCACTACATATTTGGAAATACAATACTCTCTCTAATTTTACAAGTAGAGAAAAATTGGACCTCTCTCTCTCTTGTAAAATAGGAGAATCACTCTCAAATATATACTAACTAAATAAAGAATGAACACTTGAAATTTTGGGATGGATTTCACAAAGCCATAACCATTTCTTTTACAGCCTAATTACATCCTCCAAAACTATCTTTGTCATCATCCACATGTCAAGCATACAAAGGAGAAGACTTGATGAGTTGCCACATTTTATTCTTCAAATTCTTGTCATCATCCATGTGTCAAGCACTCATAGAGAAGACATCACTACTTGACACATAGCTGACACCTATCATCCATATCTTCAACACATGGATTAGTATAGAGAAACCACATCTTCAATACTTGGAGGAACAATAGCCATGACTTCAACATTTCTCTCACTTAGAGACTTGAATGAGAATCAATCAGGTCTCCACACCATTCTTTCTGCCTACCATGCGATCGATTTGGAGACGCCAATGAAAATGTGGACGGGCAAACCAACTGATCATTCCCAGTTGCATACATTTGGAAGTCCTGTGTACGTTATGTACAATGACCAAGAAAGATCAAACCTGGATCCGAAATTCAGAAAATGTATCCTCTTGGGTTATGCTGATGGTATTAAGGGGTATTGTTTGTGGGATCCCACTTCCCACAAAATGGTCATCAACAGAGATGTCGTATATGGAGAGCATAAGTTGCAAGCAAGAGGAGATGATAGCAGGGAGAATAAGGAGTCAGAAACTTCAACAATTCAGGTGGAGAAAGAAGAGTTTGTTTTTTCTGAAACAATACTAGAGCATGAAGGACAAGAACCAGTCGCACCTGAGGCTTCAGATATTCGGCGGTCAACTCGTGAGAGAAGATTGCCGGTTTGACAATCAGACTATGTTACAGAAGTCAATATTACATATTGTCTATTAACAGAGGAAGGAGAGCCAACAATTTTCCAGGAGGCAACCAAAAGTCTGGAAGTATCCCTGTAGATGAATCTTACAACGAAAAAGGGGGAGGTCGTAACTTAGTTAAGTTTTTCTCATGCAAGAAGAAATCGAAGCTTTACACATGAACAAAACGTGAAAATTTGTTACGCTACCACAAGGCAGGAAGGCTATAGAAAACAAATGAGTCTTCAAAATTAAGCGCAATGACGATGATCAAGTGGAGCGGTATCGTGCTAGATTGGTGGTCAAAAGATATGCTCATAAAGAATGCATCGATTTCAATGGAATTTTTCTCCAGTGGTTCGCCTCACAACAATTCAAGTCGTTCTGGCGATGTGTGCTACATTCGACCTACATCTAGAGCAGTTAGATGAGAAGACAACTTTTCTCCATGATGATCTCAAAGAGGAGATCTACATGCTCCTACCGGAAGGCTTTGAAGAAAAAGACAAAGAGAACTTGGTTTGCAGGTTGAACAAATCTTTGTATGGTCTCAAACAGGCGCCGAGATGTTGGTACATGAGATTTGATTCCTATATCACGAGCCTTGATTAAAACAGATTCACTAATGACCCTTG
Source organism: Pelargonium nanum (assembly GCA_036897485.1). Taxonomy (NCBI): domain Eukaryota; kingdom Viridiplantae; phylum Streptophyta; class Magnoliopsida; order Geraniales; family Geraniaceae; genus Pelargonium; species Pelargonium nanum. The sequence continues at coordinate 5,089 of JAYMTF010004739.1, read as the reverse complement.
TGCTTACTACAAGACATTTGGTGAGGAAGATTTCATCTCTTGCTGTTGTAGATGGACGACATGTTGGTCGCAGACCCCAACAATGATCGGATCCAAGAATTGAAGGTACAACTAACTAGAGAATTTGATATGAAGAATTTAGGACCAGCAAACAAGATTTTGGGGATGCAAATTTACCGAGACAGAAATAACAGAAAGATTTGGCTATCTCAGGAGAATTATTTGAAAAAAATTCTTCAGCATTTCAATATGCAAGATTGTAAGCCAATATCTACTCTCTTCCTCTTAATTTCAAGTTATCATCTAAGATGTGTCCTAACGGAGATGTAAGCAACATGAAATGATAAGGTAAAAAGAATGGTGTGGAGGCATGATTGGTTTACATTCAAGTCTCCAAGTGAGAGAAATGTTGAAGTCATGGCTATTGTTCCTCTAAGTATTGAAGATGTGGCTTCTCTATATTAATCCACGTGTTGAAGATATGGATGATAGGTGTCAACTATGTGTCAAACAGTGGTGCCTTCTCTATGAGTGCTTGACACATGGATGGTGACAAGGATTTGAAGAATGAAAGGTGGCAACCCGTAAAGTCTTCACCTTTGTATGCTTGACATGTGGATGATGACAAGGATAGTTTTGGAGGAGGTAATTAGGCTATAAAAGAAAAGGTTATGGCTTTGTGAAATACATCCCAAAATTTCAAGTGTTCATTCTCCCTTATAATTAGTATATATTTGAGAGTGATTCTCCTATTTTCAAGAGAGAGGTCAAATTGTTCTCTGCTTGTAAAATTAGAGAGAGTTTCAAATATATAGTGATATTCTCCTACCTCGCCCGTAGTTTTTACCCCTATTATTTGAGGGGTTTTCCACGTAAAATTCGGTATCCAATTTCACTTTCATTTTATTTCCTATCTCTAAGTATTTGTCCATCGGGTCGTTTCGTCCTAGCAAGTGGTATCAGAGCATGTTCAGATTACGTAGCGGATCATCGTGCGCATGTGGCAGATGTGGATGGTTCGTGGTGGCATGCATATCTTGAGCGATCCATGGAAAGAAAAATGGGCTAAAGCGTGGATGCGGAAAAGGATGGGAGAGTGCGGTGAAGACCGGCATCGAAAGCTTCATGATATGTGCTACGTTGGGCAAGCGTCGATAATGTGTGCCTTAAAGGAAGGTACAAGGAGGACGGATAAGATAACAGCCATGCACGAGTTGTGCGCCCTGAAGAGATGGGGTTTGGCTGGGGTACACTAATTTTGCTGCCCGCGGCAAGGAGATTCGCGAAGAGTTTGGCAGCATATTTTGCGCATGGCGCAAGGAAGCAACGTCAGCACAATTGTCAGCGACGAGGGAGTCTGTGGATTGGGTAGGGGAGAATGTCACATCCCGAAAGAGCGTCTGCGGATTGGGTGGGGGAGAATGTTACCTCCCGAAAGAATGGGTCTCCCCCAGGCGCCTTAAGAGTGGTCTTCGCCATGCAGCATGCTCATATACTTGCGAGATAAATACTGATCAGTGTGCTAATAATGCAGGTATAACCTCTTTTGCCAGGATATGTAATTTATATTGCTTAACGTCTATGAAAAAGGCAGACCCCTCTCTCCGGGTACAAGAGAAATAGGGCGCCGCGCGGGTCCGATTCTCTCGGTCCGTAACACAAGAAACATACAGAAAAGACATATGCAACCACAGCAAAATTAGGCCTATATAAATAAAATTACAAACAGGAGAAATATAATCCAAAGAAGCAAGAAAGATGCAACAAGTGAAATTAGTGATCAACAGACAAAATGGGTCAAAAAATTCGCTATAGAATTTGCAACTAAGGTTAAGAGAAATATCCAAAAGAAAACTAAAGTGCTTACCAGGGTCACGGAGCTCATCAGGATCAGCCAGTGAATGCCCTCTGAACCTGTATGTCTCACATTCCACCAATGTTGGCCCCTCTCCTCTCCTAGCCCTCATAACTGCCTCTTTAGCAACCTCTCTGACCTTCAAAACATCCATACCATCCACATGCTGGCCCCTTCTTCCAAATCTCTGGATCTGAAGTTGCCCTCAAGTGGGACATTCCAATTGCCCACAAATTATTCTCCACGACAAACACAATTGGCAATTTATACAATGCTGCCATGTTCAAACACTCAAAGAACTGCCCATTATTAGCAGTACCATCACCAAAGAACGCCAATGTCACGTGATCACAATCTACTTCCTTCAACACCTCCCTCTTATACTTAGAGGTGAATGCAGCACCTGTTGCAATCGGAATTCCCTCACCGATAAATGCAAACCCTCCGAGCACATTATGCTCTTTGGAAAACATGTGCATGGACCCGCCCTGGCCTCGGCAACAGCCAGTAGTCTTGCCAAAGAGCTCACTCATCACAGCACGAGCAGGAACCCCCTTACTCAGAGCATGTACGTGGTCACGATAGGTGCTGACCACAGAATCCTCCTTCTTCAAAAGCTTGATGAACCCAGTGGACACAGCTTCTTGGCCATTGTAAAGGTGAACAAAGCCAAACATCTTGCCTCTATAATACATCTGGGCACACATGTCCTCAAAAGATCTCCCCAGTATCATGTCCTCATACAAAACCAATCCTTCCTCTTTAGTAATCAGCTGCATACAAAAGAATCTCCATAAACAACAATTACAACCTCAACAGTGCTTCAACAAAAAAATATTTACATTATTTCTTAAAAGCCAACTACATAGATAAGAGAAAAAAAATAGCAAATTCCAAAATCAAGTTCAATTACTAAAAAACCCCATCTCCGAAACACTGATAAAGCATGCAAATCAAGTTCAATTACATTGTGCGAATGAAAGAAGGAGAAATTGTGATCCAAAAACATAGAAGAGAAGAGCTAAGTGGTTACCAGATTAGAGCTCGATTTGGTCTTCTTGTCCTTGATGACGTCGGAGGAGACGGCAACAATGGTGGACAGTCCGGTGGCATTGATTCTGGAATTGGAGGAGCGAAAGTTGCGAGTGGAGGCAAGGAAAGAGGTGGAGGACTTGAGAGGATCAGAGAAGGGAGATCTGGGGGCAGTGAGAGGGAGGCTTTGGGCAAATTTGGTGGCAGAGAAGGACATGATTGGCGCTTATCGGGGTGTTTGGGAGATGAGAAAATGAGAGAAAGTGGAGGGAATATAAGGGGAGAGAAGGTGGCGGAGGAAACGAGGGAGAGGGACTTGGAAAGAGCCGCCTCTCTTCTCTTCTCTCTCAGATTTCGATTGATTGATTACAGGAAAGGGAAGGCCACCAAACTCAGCTGCACATTTTGATTGCTCTGCTTTGCTTTTTAATTTCACTTCCTCATTCTACATTTATTTCTTTATTTTTTCTCTAGACAGTTGGGGATGGCTTTTATTGTGACAATAATTAATGTGTTGTGTTTCTTGTTCAATGTTTCACTCAATATTTTGAGGGTCGCGTTTCTATAATAGATTTGCTAAGTTTTTCTACTAATTTAGGTGTTTCTATTTTTTAATGGTGCACCAAAAGTCTTTAGACGAAGTTAGGTTTTTTCTTCTTTTTATATAAGAAGATCGGTTCAGGTTAGTAAGGTTGTGCAACCCGTCTGACCTAGGCCGAGACTACATCAAGATTAAGGGAGTATCGTTTAGTATTGGTGTGAAAGACGATAAAATTGATGGCTTTGATTCGATTCACGGTTACAAATACTGAAAAACTTTAAAGAGGTTTATCGATACACAAACATATTAGTAATTTTTACTATTAAAATATTTACGGCTAGTATCACCACGACTCTATTTCTCACTTTTCATCTTACTTTCACTCAACGATGCCACTCTTTTCACTTTACTCTCTAGTACTCTCCAATGATATTTTTGTTCAATCCTAAAAGTTACTATCAAAATTTTATTATTATTTGGTGAAGAAGAGGAGACAAGCTTCTAGACATTCATATTGTCTCCCATGTCTAATGGGCGAGAAATCCAATTACTTCAAATATGATTGTTATAAATAAAAAATGATTTCATTCATCAATCTCTAGCTCTCTCTGCAAATCTTCAGTTCATCCTTTCAAACATGCAACGCATATACATAACATCATTAAGATTATTCTAAATTTCAAACCCTAATCATCCTATTTACCTCATATCTCACACATTAGACCACTTATATTACAAAATTCGCATTTGCATGTGTCCCACCACATGATAAAAAATTACGTAGGAGTTTTTTTATTTTATTTTATAAATAATACTCTTTCATTTTGTTTCTTTAGTTTGTTTAATAATTTAATTTTTAAAAAACAATTTGTCAAGATCAAGTCGGGTCTTCTCCAACTCATTTGATGCATGCATGCAAAATTTGTTTCAATCCCCTCGTAGATAAATTAAATTTATAATCTTATGCCTAATTTTGCTTCTATGTTCCTTGGCTTGCAATTTTGCATTCTATGATATGCATTATGTTCCTATTTCTTTTTTTGTTTTTTTGTTTGTTTTTTTTTTGTTCTTCTTTTTGAGAAGTTAGCAATTTTGCATTATGTTACTTTTTTGTTGTTGAAACAAGCATTATGTTACTTCAATTTTGCATTTATGTCAAAAATTGAAGGGCAAGTGAAAGTTCCATTAAAAATAATGAATGGCAAATTAACTATCTAATTGAGTAATGTCTATCTCATTTTTAGAGTTGTTAGCTGTTAGGTCAATAAATAACTGTCTAATGTTTTTTTTTTTTTTTTTGATACAGTCTAATATTGTGTTGTTGTTTGTTTGATGTGTTTCATGCGACTAATGTCAAAATGTCAGCAACAATGTGGAGATTTTTGATAAAGAAGCTCCACGCCCTCCACAACAAGGCAAGAACAATAAAAATTAAAAACAACAATTCTAAACTTACTAGTGAGATGACTTTTATATACAAGAGATAGTCATACCAGTATAAATGAATAATTGTGAAATTTAATATTTGTAATATATAATCAACACTCACATACAGGAGCGGATTCAGAACTTAACCTCTATGGAGTCACAATGTAAAGAAATAAATGTTTGGTACGCAGGAATGAGATGGAATGGAATGCTCATTCCAGCATTTTCATTCC
>JAYMTF010004738.1:0-12651 GCA_036897485.1 Pelargonium nanum | reverse complement strand
ATATATATATATATATAAGAAGATATACAGGACAATATTCAATCAAAGATTGATTCTTGAATATGTATATTATAAAAGATTGCATTTTGTCTTTCAAAAAAAAGATAAGAAACTTTTTTTTAAAAAAAAACTCATTTTATCTGCAGCTAGAAACTAGTGTCTTTGCGTACACATATGACATGAACAGATGAGAGAGAGAGAGAGAGAGAGAGCAAATTCCAACCCTTTTTGAGTTTACTTCTTGGTCCTCCTGAGGCTTGTTGCCCATCACCTTCCACTGCAATTGCAACAAAGCCCTCTGCCTCTCTTCCTACAATATTATATAATGATTTTTAAAACAGAATACTGTGAGAGCTACTTATTGTAATATTTCAAGAAAATGCGTACTTTGGACTTTTGGAGATCGAGCTCCTCTTGAAGATTCTTAATCTCGTCTTCATGCTGACATCTCAAGGACCTTATCTTAGCTTCATGCTCGTTCCTAATTTGAATTATTTTCTGGGCAAATATTTAAATGATTAGCATTGAGACAAACTTTAAATTGTTAGCATATAAACATAGCTCAAACATCATTTGAAACTATCCACATGAACATATGTCTACCTCTCTCAATTCATTTTCAGCTTGAATTTGGGAACGTTTCAACTCTTCAGTGTGGTCAGCTTTAAGATTCATTTCCTTCTTGTCATGCTCCTGCTGTAGACGACTAACCTATATAGGAACAGGATGAAGGTTAGATGAACCCTAACAAGAAAATATAGTCACTTAATTAGAATGTGAAGCAAAAATAGTCACTAGACATGAAAACTGCCTACTAATCAATACCTTTCGGCACAAAACTGTGCACCTACAGGTATGGTGACAGTAGTACTTAACATAATGTCAAACTTCACTTTAAGATAAAAGTTAACAACTCGTCAAGCTTATATGTGATTGTGAACCATAGATGCAGTTATCTAAGAACAATGATACATTCCATTCCACACATGGATATGTAATAGGGAGGTAATTAGACACTGAAAAAGGACCAATATAAAAATAAAATAAAAGTTAAGTTAAGTTAAAGAAGAGACAAAACCGGCACAACGATGATAAGAAATTCAGCTACTGAGATAGAATTTACAGTTATATGTCAATACACGTGGGAGAATATATAATAAAAATTTGCTAGAAACTCAAGTTACATTTTATAATAACAATCCTGTACACAGTGAACCTGAGATAGTGAGATTACTAAAAGCAACAAATGGTTATAGAGAAGAAAAAAAATCACTTCTAAAATTTCCTTTCATATACATACCAGAGCAGCATGTTCTTCTTGAACTTGCATCAAGTACTGCCTTGATTCTTCTTTGCACTCTGCAAGTTTTTGATCGCATTTTCTTTCCATTTCTCCAACAACTTTGTCTGCCTGAAGGTTCAAATGAGTGAGGTACATAATTCACAGCATAACATATTGCAATATCAATGATGATTATGAGCAAACCTTCTCTTTTTCCGAATTAACAATATCCAGCTTCTCCACCTCATACTTCCTGCGGATGTCATTAATTGCCTGATAAAAAATATAATATCAACCTGAAGGTCATGTACTCATGTTCAATCTAGTGGCAATTCGTTTAAAGTAAATGCTAAAATATAACACCTGATCATTCCTTTGAGATAAATCTTTCAAATGCCTAGATAACTCTAACTGTTTACTCTCTAACATCGCATCATATTGCTTCTTAGCTTCTGCTAGCTTACATTCAGCAGCAGTTAGCATCCCCTGAGTCTGCAATTACATACAAAACATGAGAAGATTCTTGAATACAAGTGAAATTCCACATTTAAATAAGACTTCGCAGAATCTCAGCCAAGATTTATTTGGATGAGACTCAACCAACCAATCAAAGGATGCCACCTCATTAAAATCTCTTAGATCCAAGGGGTGTTCATTGGGGTGGGTAGGAGTGATACTTAACAAAGTGACAACTTTAATTGGTTCGATCTCAGCCAATAAATCCTTTGTATAGATTATTTTTTCTCTTTATAAAAAGTACATGTTTTCAAACCTCTGTGATTTCATCTTCCAGCTTCTTTTGTCTATCCTTATTGTGCATTATAAGCTGTTCCTTCTCCTCTAAAGCATTATGAAGCTGTTCAACAAGTTTCTCCAGGGAATTTCCATGTTCTTCATGTTTCTCAGTCTCCTTTTTCAGAATTTCTATTGCTTCTACCTTTTTCTGTATCTCTGCCTGCAGTCTCTCTGAAGTCTCTCTGTTCTCAGTCTCCAACGTTGAAATTTTGAGCAACAAATCTTGCTGCAAGACATAACGAAATAGTTGTTAAAATAGCAACAAAGAATGTTATAAAGTATAAAGGGGCAAAACAAATCACATACCACTTTACTCTCATATGATCTTGAATTTTCTGAGAGAATATCGATTCTTTCCTCTAGCTTAGAAACCAAGGATTCTGTTTCAATCTTCTTAGACACCAGAGCTTCAGCTTCACATTCCAAACTCCTGATCTTCTCTCCTGCTGAACGACTTTCCTCTGAAAGTTGTCCCATGATAGACTCCTGAACCTTCTGTAGTTCATTGATCTTATTACTTAACTCAAGATTAACAAGTTGCAGATCATCTTTATCTGACGTAATGCACAAGAATTTATGATGAAGCTGATCATATTGTTTTTTATAATGCTTAGCAGCAAGGTCCTTCTCCTGATGGACCAAATTGAAGCATGAGTCATAGAGAGAGTTTAACTGATCAAATTTATCAGAAAAGGTCAAGCTTTGTTTATCCAATTCAACCAACTGAGCAGCCAGCAATCGAACAAAATCTTCAAGATCTTTTATTTGACGGAGTGACATAGCCAATTTTTTAGCATAGTCATCATTATTCAGTTGAAGATCCCTCTTTTCTTTCTCCAAGTTCTCCTGAGTAGTTATCAAGTGTGTAATTTCATCTTCTTTTGATCTTAACTCCAGGTGCACTTCTCCCAATTTAGAGTTCAAACTCTCTGTAGCCAATCTGTTAGCTGCCTCAGTTTCTTCAAACTTTTTTATCATAGCTTCTGCATGTCAGAAATGCTCTAACTGATAAGAACTACAGCTTTAGAAAACCAATTAATATGCACAATTCTGCCAAAATGTTTTGGGTCATGGCAACCATACCATAGGCTTTCTAGGTAGAACCTAAAGCCACGATGCATCTTGCTTTCCAATTAAAAGCAAAGATGAAAAGAACCCTGGCAGAGGATAGTTTTCTACTCCAAGAAAAATTCTAATCCAAGTATGCATTTATTTTTTTAATGAAATCCTGTTTTATCATTACAAAAATTGCCTTCATTCAAGCAAAAATCTTACCCTTCTCTTCTATGAGAGTGGCAGTTCTGCATTGTTCATCACTATACAACTTATCTCTTTCTTCTTTCAGGTGTTTGAGTTCATCCAGCTCCTTTACACCTACAATTAGGATTGAAACACATAATAAAAGTGCCCCAATCCACAACTTACCAGTGATCTAACAAATCAATACTCATTACTATTTTGATATTAGTATCTGCATATGACATCTGTAATGAAAAAAATTCTAAGTTAAAAACATAAATGAGAACTTACGAGTTCTAATAGTTTCCTCTGCAGACTCTAATTTCAGAGATAAACTATTCATCTGTTGGTTCAAACTATCAAGAGCTAGAGAACTTGCACATAGTTTGTCTTCAAAAATCTCCTTATCCTTCTCAGCTGTTATAGCCAGTTCAGCATAGTTACAGACCATGAATCGTAGGCAGCATTTGAAATATGTCAAACAAGCAATTCTTAAATACCTACCTTCCTGAACCTGGCAAGCTAATTGTTGCAAAGTTTCCGTGAGCTGATCACACAGAGTCTTGGTTGAAGAATACTTTGACTCCAGTCCTCTCCAAAGCTTCTCATCTTCTTTCTGCTTCACTTTGAGCTTGGAATTTTCATTAAAGGCGTTCTGCAATTTTTCTTCCAACTCACGGACATGCTCCATATACTTCTTCAGCTTAGTGTTCTGAATTTCCCAAAAATGACACACCAAAACTCCTCAATACCAAAACCTAAGTAAAACTACAATAAGATACAGAAAATTGAACGAGCGTGCATAAACATTATGTGAATGTACACACACACACAAACACACACAGAGAGAGAGAGAGAGAGAGAGAGAGAGAGAGAGATCATACGGCCATTTCCAGTTCCGTTCTGACAGAAGCTTGCTCTTTGACCAATTTCTCTGAAAAGAAGAACAATCAACAGCACAAATCATAAAATATGTTCGTAATTTCCGGATTTTTTGGAAGAAAATAGCCAAAATGTTCCGATCAAAACCTGCAGTGAGCTTCAAGCTTGTGAAACTTCCCGATGCGATCGAATCAGTTGAGGGGCGCGAAGAGAGCGGGAAGGTTTTGGTAGTTCCGGAGATTGATCCTGACAGCGATTGGAACCTGTCCAAGCTCCGGGAGCTTGGAAGCCCAAACTTCTGCGTAGCAGAAAGCATGATGATCTTCGAAAAGTAGAAAACCCTAGATTTTGAGCTATCGAACCTCTCTCTCAGTCTCAGGAAGGTCAGATCCGGAGCACCGCGCTTGTTGCTGAAATGATTTTTGAGCGCCAAATGGTTCGTATTTATAGAGATTGGGTTGACGGTTGCAGTCATGGGTTTTGTGTTTGAAATGCGCAGTTATTACTACTACAGTGTTTGTTTAAGATTTTAATGTGTACACTATTCTATTTTTAAATGTCACTTCATCAATACACATCAACAATGTGGTCTGTGTGGGCCTATCACGTCGGCTTCCAGCCTCCAACAATGAAACGTAGCGTTTCATTTATTTTTCAATCAAACAGCGAAAAATGACGTAGTTTTAACTTTCGTCTGATTCAAAAATAATTTAAACGCAATGTCATACTAATGTGGCATACCTGCGTGAACCACATTATTGATATGTATTGACGACTTTTACATAAATGATGACATGGCATATTGTTAAATATTGTAGCTGGCCAATTGAGTTAATTTTTTTAAAAAAAAAAATTGTCAACAAATGCTACAATAAAGCACAATCCTAATTAATGGCAAAGCCCAAAAAAATGTCAATCATGAGAGGTCAAACCATTTAACCATTTTTTTTCATTCCAAACAAAAGTTCATTCAACATTTTTCTTCAAAATTCATCCCTTGTGAAAATGTAGAAAACAATTATTCTCGGATAACCTAAAATAAAATTATGTAGAGTAAATACAAAAATATCATTATCTTCAATTTAAAAATTGCATTTTTCAAATCAATTAAAATTTTGTACCTAAACTTTCACATTCATACGTTCTGTCGGCATAAATATATCATTCGCTTTCATAAGTTTGTTTGTTCATTGTCGGTCGTCTAGTATGTCTTCTTCTCTTGTACACTTTAACTAGTTTACGATGTTTTTTTGTTCAATGCAAAAAAGTGCGTTTAAGATAGCTTTATTTGTACTAGTTCCGAGGATCAAAAGAGTACTTCAAACTTCAACATAAATTTTGGAACCATACAAATATGATTTAGTCTTGTATAGTCTTATCAATGATATTTGATCCTTTAAAACCATCCACTGATCCACACATTCAAGGCTCTCAATTTTCATAAATCATGAATCTCTAGTAGATCAAAAAAGACCTTTATAAGATGACAACTATTGAGGTTTCAATATTTAGGGGAAAATAAAGATAACACCCCTCAACTAGACACATTTTTCTTTGGGCACCAATGAACTATTTTTTGTAACTTTGGACTACCCTCAACTATCTAGACCCATTCTGCCCATATTTCCGTCCGTTAAAGTATTAAATGACCAAAAATACCTTCAACTATCCAGACTCATTCTCTCTCCCAACCCTCTTTCTCTCTCTCACACACACACACACAAACATACACACAAATCATTGAATCTTATCTCCTTCTCCTTTTGGACCACCGACGAGCACCATGGATTCTGGCGAACACCTATTCAATCTTGTTCTTCGAGCTCGAACCACCACCTCTTCTCCGACCACCAACACCACCGCTTCTATCATCTTCTTTGCTGGATTTTGCTTCGCCGTGGCCGGATCTGGACATCTACATCATCATCCTATACGTCTCCTGTTAAAGAGAGGACGAGACCGACGAGAGAGCGGCGACGATGAAAGAGTTGGACTTAGGGTTTCTTTGGGTGTGAGCTTTATTTTATAAAGCTATTATAACTTATTTGAGACTGATTTGTATTAGGGTTAATAAGTAGTGTTTAGATTTGTGAATGGTGATGGTGTTGAAGATGTGAAGGAGAGTGAGATGAGGGTGTGTGTTGTAGATTTTGGGAGCCCTTAATTTATGAATTTAATGAACTTGGTTTGATTTAGTGTAAATTTTCAGTTGATGAAATTAGTTTATTTGATTTTCAATTCAATTATATTGTACGAAGTCTCCAGCGAAATTATATCAATAATCTGGAAATTATATGACTTTTCCGGCGAAATTCTGAAATTTTCGGCGAACATTCATATACTTGTTCTTGAACAATGAAGAAGAAAGGTAAAATTTTCATTTCAAAATTTTTTAAGTCATGTGCAGTGCACATGATGAGAGAGAGTAAATTTCCGTTAAATTTAACTGACTGAATGAGGTTTGGATAGTTCAGGGTAGTTCAAAGCAAAAGATGTCAAGTTGAGGGGTGTCCAAAGCAAAATGTGTCAAGTTGAGCTGTGTCATTTGTAATTTTTCCTAATATTTTTACCATATTGTACAACCTACGCCTAATACAACACAAAAGATGTATTGTATTACCACCAACACCTTCGTTGTTATTTTGTTAGACATTATATATTTGGATATAAAAGACATTAGTTTGTAGGGATAAGATTCTTTTAATATCACTTAAACTTAAGAATAGACTACACGGGCCGCGTGTGGGGAGGAGGTCGGACGTGCTGGTCAGGAATTAGTGAGCCCCGAATAGCCAAGGCAATAACGATTCGTGAAGCACTTAGTTGGATTGAAGTGCGGGGATGAGGTTCTTTGATTATTGAATCAGATGCTGAAGAAGTGGTAAATGTTTTGCAGACTAGAGGGGAGGGTAACACCAGTGCCTTGGGTCTGATTGTTAATGACATTTTAGCTATGTCAGATGAGTTTATTTCTGTGTCTGTTAGTTGGATAAGTCGGTCTGCGAACCGGGTGGCCCATGTTCTAGCTAGGTCGTCTGTTTCTGTGTCAGGTACGATAGGCTAGTTGGGTCTTCAACCTCCTATTGATATTTCTCCTTTATTATTGTCGGAAAGAGTTGTTTAATATATAAAGGAATTTTTCCGTTAAAAAAAAGAATAAGATATGAAATATTATATGCAATAGTTGAGCTATTGTTGTGATAATTTTTTATGTCTATAATTTATAAATTAATTGATGATTTTTTGAAGGAATAATTAATTGATATTTTAAGCAATTAAAACATAAAAAATAGTTGGATTTTATAAGCATGAGTCAAGTTAATTAATAGTAAGAAGTGCATTATGATATTTAAGAGATTTATCCTAGTTGTACAAATAATCAAACAAGTATATTATGGTTCATCTATAAATTTGAAAAAAAATATATAAAAAATCTTAACAACTAAGGTCAAAATATTATATGTAATATTCAATTTAAAAAAAAAACTATATCGAATTGAAACAATGGAAATTTGAATAGTTTCTCCCCAACAACGAAGTTGAAAAAATTGGGGATCCATCCCTTACTATTGTAATGAGGTCAAACTTTTAATCAATGAAATATGTGGAAGAGCAAAAGAATGTAGGGTTGAGCATTCTAAAATCGGACCGGATAAAATCTTCTCTAAAGAAATGACCGAAGACTAGATAAGTGGATGGAAGACCGGTCCAAATGAATCAAATTTGATTAATCCCTTAAATAAAAAATTAATAAAACATAAAAATTATAATTGAAGAGAAAGTTAATATTTTATAATATATTGCACTAAAAATTATTTAAAATTAATTACTAGCTGTCAGAATAATTTCTTTTATAAATATTTTGGTCCGGTTGGTTGCATTATTTCCGTTCATACCCAAATGTGTCGGTCCGGCCCTAGAAGTAGTAGGTGGATAGATATTTGCGATAATTAGAGGGACCAATTTGCAAATAAAAATGAAAGAACAAAAAATGGAAACAGGACACAACGTGCGGCGATGGAAGCAAAGCCGAAACCGCCATATTCTTGGTCTCATACACATTTTTCTCACTAACTCACTCTCCTAACACCCGATTTTTTCTACTCCTACCATCCAATACACAATGCTCTCCTCTTCCGCTAACAGAAATCTTTAAAACTCTGATGTCTACATTTCTCAAAACCCTAGAATCCCAATCCCTATCCCCCAACACCTCTCCGTCTCAGAGCTCGCAATGGAGCTCCGCTTCAACAACCACTTCTCGGATCAGCAATTCCCAATCGTTTCGCCTTCCAATTCCTGCTTCTTAGGCGCCGGAGGCTTGTTTCTTGAACCCGCGGCTCCTTCTTCGTTTGTTAATTTGATTTCTCTCGAGAGCTCGTCGATTGCCGTCTCTTCTTCTTCCTGTTCCCTCCGGTCTCCTGTGGTTTTTGGTGGCTTCAGGCGAGGAAATGGATGTGGTTTTTTGTCTGTGAGCTTGAGGAGTAATGGTTGTGTGCAAGAGTCGAAGGTCTATGTGGTGCCGGATGGAGAAAAGGGCTCGGAGGAGACGGTGGCTGTTGAGGATCGGAATGTGGTGGTCGAGGATGGCAAGAGGAGGAAGGTCAGAGTGCGAGGAAGCCGGGCAATGAATACCACAAAACATCTATGGGCTGGAGCTATTGCCGCCATGGTTTCTAGGTCTGTTATTTGTTTTGCAACTTGATGCACATTTTCTCACAGGAAGCTAGAGAAATTAGTTTCCATCACAATCTGCCAATTTTAGTTGAGTTCATTTGGTTCGCAACAATTGATATTGCACTGTCTTACTAACACTCCTAATTGCTAGAACACACATATATATACAAACTTCATAGCAATGAGTTAAACAAATCGTTTGATACATTTAAGAGGATGCTAGGTCATTTTTATGATCAATTGTTAGGCAATCATTCATATTTGATGATCAATTGTTGGTCCTATATGCTGAACTTTGCCATGTCTTTTAGCAGTGAGTGGTTCTAAAAATGTCTATTGGAGGCTTTTGTATAATTTTGGTTGTGTAGAGAATTTATGTATCAAATCTCAATTACCTTCAATACCAAAAAGTATCTATACTTTTTATTTTTATTTTTTATATTAAGTGAGGAACATTGAATTTGCTTATTGAGGACTTTTGTTGGCTAACTATCTTCAATGAAATTTATTGGTCATAATAAATTGCTGAAAATATTTATTTTGTTTAGTATTTAGTTTTTATATCTTAATGAGAACTCTATCTTCCATTCATAGTTTGGAGATTATAAAATTAGATGTTGAAGTGGCTTCTGAACTCTATCTTGCATTTCAGAACGTTTGTTGCACCACTTGAGAGACTAAAGCTTGAATATATGGTTCGTGGTGAGCAGAAGAAACTATTGGAACTCATCAAGACAATTGCTGTATCTCAAGGCTTAAGAGGTTTCTGGAAAGGGAACCTTGTCAACATTCTTCGTACTGCTCCATTTAAAGCAATAAATTTTTGTGCATATGATACTTACCGAAAGCAGCTCCTCAAATTTTCTGGAAATGAAGAAACAACAAATTTTGAGAGGTTCATTGCTGGTGCTGCAGCTGGTGTTACCGCTACTATACTCTGCTTGCCACTGGACACTGTATGTGGAGTTTTCCGATTTACTAATGCTTTTGGTTATAATGCCAATAATTGTCTTCCCTAAACCTTAAAACTCATGACAGTACCGACATGATAATTACACGCACTTCTGTGCTTTGGCTAGGCTTAATACTTCACCTGATAGCAAGATCAATCTTTTTGACTCTTTGTTGTTATATTAATGACATTTGGACCCAGGTAGGAAAGTATAACCTTGGGTTTGCATTTAAGCATTAGAGAAATATCTAATCTGAAGTGTTGGGGCACTCACGCACAGCTTGGTAATGTATTTCTGTTCACATCATTTCATCTACCATGTCGGCCGAATACCTGTATCATAGAATGCTCCCTTAAAGCATCTATTGGCATCTTAAGGTGTGTGATTCATCTATCGAGAGATTGATCAGGTATGTGAAAAGGAATTATGTCAGACCATACGACAAGCATCCATAGTTAGACATACCTTTTCATTTCTAGTAGCTTTCTTTCAGTTTTAGGCTTGCTGCTGAAGTGTTATCCTGTACTGGGTTGTCTTTTGTGACAAAGAGCAGTCAGCTTGAATGAGGATAATTTCGACCAATTTATTGTTTTTGTTTCATAATATATAGCTTTTGAGAGTAGCAGTAGAACTTATGCATCAAGTTGTTCGAGTTTTCCCCCTTTTAACTTTATGTTGCTTTCTTTTAAGTGATTCATACTTTGGGAATGTTATGCTTGCTAATCCTAGATCCTACAATTCCATTGATTTTACTATATATTTTTTTGTGTTCTGAAATAGACTTTGATATTGAGATTTTTATAGGTCCGCACCAAGTTGGTGGCTCCTGGTGGGGAATCCTTGGGTGGCGTAATTGGAACTTTCCGTTACCTTATCCAAACCGAAGGGTTCTTTTCTCTTTACAAAGGATTAGTACCCTCCATTCTAAGCATGGCACCTTCAGGTGCAGTTTTCTATGGAGTATATGACATTTTGAAGTCAGCTTATCTGCATTCACCAGAAGGCAAGAAGAGAATTCAGAACATGAATCAACAAGGGGAGGAGTTAAATGCGTTCGACCAGCTGGAGCTGGGACCAGTCAGAACGCTTCTATATGGGGCTATTGCTGGTGCATGTGCGGAGGCAGCCACATACCCTTTTGAAGTTGTAAGAAGACAGCTTCAACTACAAAACCAGGCTACTAGATTGAGTGCTGTGGCAACTTGTGTCAAAATAATTGAGCACGGAGGATTTCCAGCTCTCTATGTTGGACTTATTCCCAGTTTACTCCAGGTATGCTGGTATAAAACTTCAGATCTACTGTAGTATTCTTGACTGCATGAAGTTCTACCTATAAGTATGGAATTGTCTATGGTGACTATTATAGAACTTGCAAAACTGTTATAGTTTGTTCACTTTATGAAACTTCTAAAGGGTCAGTCGTTGTGAAATATTTTTAATACCTATACTTCTACTTTTATGTATGGAAGTTTCTATGGTACTATCATAGAACTTGTACAACTGTGATCATTTTTCACTATCTGAAGTTGCTAGAGATTCAGCCGTACTGAAACTTGTTAATTTGCTAATGATAATCATCCTCTATATCACTATTTTAACTGGTTCATCTCTTATTTCATATGCTCTGAAAGATAATTACCCTGATTTGCAATATCCTTGCGGTCCAGTGCAATGGATATTATATTTCTACTGACGCTAAACCTGTCTGCAATGCATAAATACTCTATATATACTTCTCTGTATTATGGTTCTGTTGGTGCTACATAATATTGTGTGCTTAAATTAAGGATCTTTATGTGACATGTGACAGTAGTACTATAACAGATTGGCTTTCGCATTGTAGCCAAAAGAAAAAGGGAAATATCTGGAAGAAGCCTAACAAAGGTCACTTGTGATTTTTAATTTGGCAGACAAATACGTAGCAGCAAGATAATGAATCATAATGCAGTTATAACGAGCAAAGTTGAGTTTGCGTATTTAGTCATTAATGTCCCGAGTGTTTGCCTAATTTGTTGCTTTGTATCTTCAGGTACTGCCTTCAGCTTCAATTAGTTATTTTGTGTACGAATTCATGAAGATTGTTCTGAAAGTGGATTGAGCAGAGACAATGGAATCTGTAGAGAGAATTTATTGAACAAGGAATCGGGAAAAGGAAAAATATTCTGGAGTATACCTAATAGTAAGGTTCTCATCAAAGCAATTTCAATTCAAAGTCAAATTTAACACTTGGCAGATAACATTGATGTTCTCTAAATTTTTGTGTACTGGTAATGGAAGAAATAGATAACTTGTTCAGCATATGTGCCCCTTCTCTATGCGAGCTCCGCACTCATTTGTGAGTCCTAACCTTTTTCAATGACTGTAATTTGCATTTATGCTCACTTGATTTTGATCATGTCAAATCAGCTATGGAATTATTTTGTCTGAACATGTATTAGCAAAATGTGGTACAGGGACTTACAAGTATAGGCGTGCGTTGAACTAATTTCACCAGTACTATAACAATAAGTTTGTTTGATACCTCATGATAACAGTGCATTTTCTGAAATGTGTAGAACTGAACGACTTAAAAAGAAAACCATAGTAGTCTACCACTCCTAATTCACCCACAGTTCTGTGAAACATTGTATGTATACCTAGCAGTGGAAAGAGAGGTTGTGAGCTCCACTTTTACGCATTTTTCCTTAAATCGAAGTACTTTTGGTTATATTTCTTAATAGAGGTAATTACAGAAGGACCCCATGTCCTTTACACCTTCTGCACTAGATACCCCTTATTCAACAGTAGGACCCCCTATCCTTTTCTTCTACCATTCCGTCAGTT
>JAYMTF010004737.1:0-12652 GCA_036897485.1 Pelargonium nanum | reverse complement strand
TCTGTACCGCCACTACTTACGTATCCTCCTGGAATTTGGAAAACCACAGCGAATGTGACTGTGGTCACTAGTGTTGCAACCAGCATCACAACCATTGCTAAGTCTTTAAACTTTTGGTCCACGGGTCGACTTTTACGAGGAAAATCAGGCTGTGTTTCAATGATGCTATCTAAGGTTTCAGCTCGGCAGAAGATGCCATGTTTTAGTGCTTCCTTTGATACCTATATATACAGTGAAAAACACATTTTAATATCATCCAAAAACATGGTTAAGAGGTAGCTACAATATTTTTTAGAAGAAAATGCGGAAGCTAAAGAATGAGAACTGAGGAAAGCGCGACAGAGATAGGCGAATGAAACAACACTAATGAAAACAAGCTGATCAGCATGACACTTCAACTATAAGATATGAAAAACTGACAGCTCTTTAAAGCTCATCTCAAGGGCAAGCCGGATAAGAGAGATGAATTGTGAGCCTCATATGAATGGTCAACTTAAATCGGGGGTATGATTTAACACTCCCTTGTGCAAGTCGGATAAAAGAGAACAGACCCCGAGTCACGATAGGTGGACATAAGTCGGGAGACAAGACAAACGGATCTATTTATAGGTCAAAACAGCACCTACTATATATTGTACGTACCATGTAATTAGTACATGACTCTATCCTAAAAGTTTAAACTGATAGTTGGAACTTGGAAGATTCAACTAGCTTATTATTGATAATTCATATATAACAAATTTTCTAAAGATATAAATGTGACACTCATTTTGATTCTTGGCCATCATATGATGTGTAATGATAATGGAGGTTAAGTTAAGAACCAAGGTGTGTAGTAGTCCTAATTAAATTCAGATTGCTAGAATGAAGAAGTTTAGAATATTTCTGGAAGCCTACATGATTAATGTGTTGAACTTAATTACCTCTGGGTCTTGTTATCCAAGATTTGAAATGTTTGGTGATGCAGATGTCTGAAGAAAATTAACAATATCCAGAGCTGTGTTGCCATTGTTGTTGATTGCCTTCATATTAACTCTGGGATCCTTTGAGAGATTACGCACTACTCTGTTGTGGCAGTTTTGAGCTGCCAAATGCAAAGGAGTATTTCCATCTTGGTCTTTGGAGTTGATCAGCTCCTGAGTCTCAGGCAATGTCATAAGGCATGACAAAGTAAAGAATCTTCCCAACTTAGCTGTCATGTGAAGGACATTCTGATGTTTACTGTCAGTGAACTCCATAACATTCGGGGTGCACATGTAAAGCTCGCGAAGAACACCCCTACTGCCATTTTGTGCTGCCAAATGAACAGCCATCATATGACCATCATCTACAGCATATGCACTTAAAGGATCATGCTCTAACAACCTTCGGGCCAGTGAAAACTGGTCTGAGACAGCTGCATAGTGAAGTGGTGTTCTCCCATTGATGTCTCTTTCTTTGGTAAGTTCTGGTTGGTTTCGCAATATTATATTCGCCAAAGCTGCACATAATCATATGCTACATAATTAATTAAGTCGAGAGATAAGGCAGATGAACTATATTAGTCAGAATCAGCTATGATAACATACATTTTGATAAATGGACTAATGATTTGAGTTTTCAGTACTAAAATGTGAACTTTATTAAAATAGTTTTATTACATGCATAGTCTTTTTCACTTTATATTTACTAAATGTGAGATCTTTTAACACTCTTCCTGATGTGCACAATTGGCTTTCATATCATATTAGACTTTAGTAATTAAATAGATGTAGGTTAAAAAACAAAGTGACCCAAATCCTTTTTCAAAATGGCCATGTGGAGAAGGGTCTGATTTTCAAGACCTCTAAGCTTGAGGATGATGTCTGGCTTTGCCTTGAGTAATGTTTCCACAGTTGATGACGACTTTGCAAGAATAGACAAAGACGATGCAGTTTCCCGATACTTACATAAATATAGCATAGTAATGCCTGTAAGGAAACAAAAATAACTAAATAGAATCAACATTTTTCATAATAGAACTCATTTCACTCTAAAATAAGTGATTTCCTTTTTGTCTTGAGAAAATGAAGGAAAAGTTAGTTACGGAGAAGCGTTTGATTTTGTGTACCCAGATACTTGGTTTTGAAGCTTGACTCTGTCTTGGGAAATCTTGCCATAGTTGATGAAGACTTTGCATCAACAGCCAAAGACACTGGACTTTCCCCAAATTTATTTAGGTCTGCTAGTACTTGAGGTATCAAATCTGGATCAAGCGTTTTCATCAACATCTCCATGACTGCTTTGTGACCTCTTCTGGCAGCTTCATGGAAAGGAGTGTCGCCTTGCGCGTTCTTTGGCGATCAACATGTCTGGCACAACTCGGGCAGCTCCATTTTCTTGATCGGCCTTTAGGCCGTGTTTGATGAGAGATCTAACAATGTGTGCATCTCCAGCAGCTGCTGCGGTATGCATCGGAATATTACCTCTGGAGTTTTTGACAGTGAGAAGTGATGATGAAGATTTGGTAGCTAGTATGGCTTCCACCAAATCCTTGTAGCCATGCCTTGCAGCTACATGGAGAATTGTGTTTCTCTCCGACTCCGAACTTACTGCCGTTAGCAACAGATCGGAGGATCTGTCGTCGGAAAGTTTTGTGGTCAGTTTCTTGAATTCATTTTCTTTCCCGAATCTCACTACCCTGAACAGTTCAAGAGCTATTGCCATCTCTCCTCGGCCCTCACTCATGTCTATGCTATTGTGTTGTGCTATACTTGATTTTTGTAGTTATGTTATGGTCTTTTTTTACTAAAATTCTATGTACACACATGGAAATTTCTGAGATAAAATAAAATTAACTTTTGCTCTGAGGGAGAAAAATTGATGACAATGGAATCATGATGTTTTGTGTTTTTTTTTTTTTGGTTGTTGTTGTTGCAAGTTTTAAAAAAATTCAAATCTCAAAAGCTTCACCTTCCTATTATTGTAATTGTATAATGTGTTTCTCTTATAGCTTAATTTTATTGACATTTAAAAGCTCGCAGTTCCAAGTTCTATATAACCAGAAATTCAATGGACATACAGGTGTTTTGTGTATTATGAGAAGAGTGGTGGTTCAGATATTTTTCTTTGAATCATGGTGGCTCAGATATTAATCGGGAGTGCCAGAACTTTACTACAATACAGATAATCAAAGGGTTACTATATTTAATATGTCTAGCTATTGTATACCAATTACCAAGCAGGAACAAAAAAAGTTTATAACAATACTATATGTTCTAATTAAATTTTGTATAAAATGATGTGCCAATAAATGAGATATATTGACAAATTAAATATTACTGTATATTAATTATGACTTTGCCAAATCATAATGCACCAGCGTGTCCGAAATGTATTATGAAATATATATATATTGAACCGTAAATGATTACGTCATCTTGTAAAAATAAAATAAAAAACTTCATACCAACCTTCGTAGACAAGCTGGGTCAGGAATGTTAGTAAATCCTATAAACTATAAAAGTAAAGTACTTGTAACGAAAATCCTAATACACACTAAATCCATATAAGAATAAAAGAGACAATGGTCATTTTGGTTATCAAAGTTTGATTAAAATGTCTAAGTAGCACTTAATTTGAAACTTTAGTCAATTTGGTACTCATCTTCAAGTTTACATAGTCTAAATAGTACCTATACTAACACCGTTAAATATTACATCCATTATGTCATGAGGTGACAATATATTGGTGATGTGGCGCCACATAAGATATCCTACACGTAATAAAATTTAAAATAAATAAAACAAAGAGATTGGAAAAAAAATCATAATTTTAAAGTCAAGTTTCTTACCAATAACTAAAGGTGGTAATCAGTTGGATCAGATTGAATTTAGTCCGGATTTTGGATTGAAAGATGCGATCCGATCCGATAATAATTCGGATTGGATTGGATTGGATTGAATTTTTTCCATTTATATCATATTTTTCTCGAATTGGATTATAAATGCCCGCGGATTCAGATCCAAATTGTTGGCTCTACCAATAATGTATCATCACATATTATTTGTTTTTTTTATTATCATATAAATATAGTACAAGTTAGAGGTCGCAACTACAAACTTTCGTAAATGTTAGACAAATATATATATATATATATATTAAAACCAAGCGAGTAATCATTTGAACTAATAAAAAAACATCACAAATTAAATACTTAAATACGATTTGAGCCTCTAATCCGTAAGCATGTGCTATATTTTCCATTCGTCCATCAAGCAATTCAAAACATAAAGAATATATTACCGTCCTCAACTAGATTATTATGCATAACTATACTTTAACATAGGGCTGACAATTGGATCTGAATTCGTGGGCATCCGAACTCCAATCCGAAAAATCGGATCGATCAATTTCAGATCGGATTGGATAGAATTTGATTGGACAAATCCATTCATTTACACTATAAATCTGAACTTTATTTGATCCGAAGGTTTTCTTCGGATCATATTTGGATTTTTTTTTTCAATTTGACTGGATCTCATGTTTCAATCGAAATCTGAATTAAATCCAATCGGATTACCACCTCTAATTATTGGTAGGAAACATGACTTTTTATAATTTTTTTTCAATCTCTTTATATTATTTATTTTAAATTTTATTACACGTAAGATATTTTATGTGACGTCACACCACCTGTATACGCCACCTCATAACAAAATGGATGGAATATTTAACGGTCTTAAAGTAGGTACTACTTAAGCTATTTAAATTTTAAATTGAGTGCCAAATTGACTAAAGTTTTGAGTTAACAATTTGATCAAACTTTTGAAAACCAAAATAACTATTGTCTCAAAACAATAAGATACACCTAGCAACATTAAACTCAAAATAAATATATTAAATTAATAAAAGTTATTCATTCAAACCTTAAACAAGAAGAATTCACTTATGTATAACACTAATTAGAAAACTTTATTAAGTTTACAAAATACCATTTTTTATTACCTAAGGGTCACCACAAGGGAAGCAAGCACTGCATATTTCCATGGTTATGGCATAAAACAAACAAATTAACGGTAAGTAGGTTGTCTATATGCGAATCCATCCCCCTTCTTTAAAAGTCCTTACCCAAAAGAGCGGTAAAGGCCTGAACAAGAATGGGGACAGACAGAGGTGAGCAAACACAAATATTGAAATCGCAAATTTGGCATCGTTCCTCAGCACAGTCAACATCCCAGTCGCAAATGCCAGTGCCATTAGCAAGAGCGCGCACCATGTCAATCGAATGGCTATCGACACGACCCTATAAAATACTCTGAAATCTTGAAGCAAGAACGCCCATAGTATGCTCATTATAGCATACATTGATGTTATCATAGCCAAAACATCCAAAATGATAAACCACTGGAAGGACCCGTCCTTGGACAGAACGGCCATGCCTCGCTTTTCATGATCATCTGTACCGCCACTACTTACGTATCCTCCTGGAATTTGGAAAACCACAGCGAATGTGATTGTGGTCACTAGTGTTGCAACCAGCATCACAACCATTGCTATGTCTTTGAACTTTTGGTCTACGGGTTGCCCTTTACGAGGAGGACCATGCCGTATTTCAAGGATGTTATCTAAGGTTTCAGCTCGGCAGAGGATGCCATATTTTAGTGCTTCCTTTGATTCCTATACAGTGAAAAACACAGTTTAATATCATCCAAAAACATTGTTAAGCGGTAGCTACAATATGAAAACAAGGTCAGGATGACACTTCTACTATAAGGTACGAAAAACCAACAGCTCATTAAAGCTCCTCTCACGTGCATGGAAGCCGGATACGAAAGATGGATTGGTGAGCTTCATGTGGACGATCTGAACTTAAGTCGGGAGTATGATTTAACACTCCCTTCATGTGCAAGCCAAATAATTTAGAGAGAGCGGACCCCGAGTTTCAATAGGTGGACTTAATAAATTATCAAAGGTAAGACAGACGGGTCATTAGGCCAAAACAGAAACCGCTATGGTATCATATATATGTAATTAGACTCGACTCTAATCCAAGAATTTAAATTGACAGGTGGAAGACTCAACTAGTATTTTAAGTGGTAGGTGACTTCACATTCTTTTAATGTAAAATTCTATCATTTTTCGAACTATTTATATATATGTCGATTATATGATTGTGTTGATCAACTTACCTGTGGGTCTTCTTTCCCAAGATTTGCAATGCTTGTTGATGCAGCTGTCTGAAGAAAATTAACAATATCTAGAGCTGTGTTGCCATTGTTGTTGATTGCCTTAATATTAACTCTGGGATCATTTGAGAGTTTGCGCACAATATTGCTGTGGCAGTTTTGAGCTGCCAAATGCAAAGGAGTGTTTCCATCTTCGTCTGCAGAGTTGATCAGTTCCTGAGTCTCAGGCAACATCATTAGATATGACAAAGTATAGAATCTTCCAATCTTAGCCGTCATGTGAAGGACATTTTGATGTTTATTGTCAACGAACTCCATGACATTCGGGCTGCACCTGTAAAGCTCGCGAAGAACATCGATACAGCCATTTTGTGCTGCCAAATGAACAGCCATTATATGACTATCATCTACAGCATATGCAGTTAAAGCATCATGCTCTAATATTCTTCGGGCCAATGAAAACTGGTTTAAGACAGCTGCATAGTGAAGCGGGGTTCTCCCATTGGTGTCCCTTTCTTTGGTAAGTCCTGGTCGGTTTCGCAAAATGATATTAGCCAAAGCTGCACACAATTATAGAGCTAATTTAGTCATTTTGCTCCCTTTACAGCTCTATTTATAAAGCACATTGTGTACGTCATATGTACGATACTTAATACAATCAAAATCTTATCTAAAACTATCAGAGATGAGTCTGGAATCGAATCTACACGTGTACCAGTGGACTCAAGTTGAGAGCTAATGTAGATGGACTATTAAACTGATTTTGATAATGAGTGATTTGAATTTTTCTGTCAATATTATTAGTAAAGTTTCACTTCACATGCAGTTTTTTCACTTTATGTTTTCTAAATGTGATCAGATCCATTAACACTTCTCCTGAAGTGTAGAATCGGCTCTCGTAACATTTAGAATTTAAGTATTAAAGAGTAATTACCAAAATCCTTTTTCAAAATGGTCGCGTGGAGAAGGTTCTGATTCTCACGACCTTTAAGGTTGTGGATGTCTGGCTTTGTCTTGAGTATTGTTTCCACAGTTGATGACGACTTTGCAAGAATAGGCAAAGACAATGCAGTTTTCCAGAAATTGCGTATAAATAGCATAATGTCTGTAAGGAAACAAAGAAACTAAATTATATTAAACATTTTACATAATCCTACTCATTTCGCTTTAAAATAAGTGACATTCTTCGTACTAAATACGAACGAGAAGTGTTTTGATTTTGTATACCTATAAGCTTGAAATAGAAGTTTGACCTAGCCTTGGGAAATCTTGCCATAGTTGATGAAGACTTTGCAAGAACAGCCAAAGACACTGGACTTTCCCCAAATTTATTTACGGCTTCTAGTACTGTAAAATCTGGATCAAGCGTTTTCATCAACAACTCCATGACTGCTTTGTGACCCCTTATGGCAGCTTCGTGAAAAGGAGTGTTGTCTTGTGCGTTCTTGGCGATCAACATGTTTGGCACAACTCGGGCGGCACCATTTTCTTGACCGGCCTTTTGGCCGTGTTTGATTAGAGATCTAACAATGTGTGCATCTCCAGCAGCTGCTGCAATATGCATCGGAATATTACCTCTGGAGTTTTCGGCAGTGAGGAGTGATGATGAAGATTTGGTAGCTAGTATGGCTTCCACCAAATCCTTGTAGCCATGCCTTGCAGCTACATGCAGGATTGTGTTTTTCTCCGACTCCGAACTTACTGTTTGCAAGAGAACGGAGGATCTGTCCTCGGAAAGGTTTGATGTCAGTTTCTTGAATTCTTTTACTTTCCCGAATCTCACCACCCTGAACAGTTCAAGAGCCATTGCCTCTGTAATCTCTATCGGGTCCATCTCTTGCACAAATATTATTTGTTTCTCTCTCTTTAAGTAAACGGTTTACCAACAAGTGCTGTTAGGTGAACCCAAAAACAAACTGATACTGGCACTGGCAATTTGATAATATTTAATAAAAAATAATTTCATCATCTACCACACTTTATACATTATATTGTTTTTTACACCTTATACATTATATTGTTAATTTTAAACTATACACATAAATATAAGATATTATTATTATCACTATTAAAAAATACAAAAATGAGTGAACTAAATTATAGTTTAGCATGAATTAAATGATCGTGTCAACACGTTAATTTTTCTCATATTCAGTTAAATGAATTTGAGGGAGCGGAGCAATCCGTTGGATCCAGTAAAGTGTCGTTAGCGGTTTAGGTTAAACAAAAAAAAAACATTTGATTTACACTTATTACTATCTTATAAATTACTAGTTAAATACTAAATTACATTAGCATAAAATTTAAGGACTCAATTGATTTTGTATAACGTATGTTATAAAAATAATTATGTTTTATATATAAGCATAAAATATGCATGTTTCAACTCATTGTTTAATTGATTTGAATTTTAGAAATAACAAATAAGGTGACGTTCGTTTATCAATTTTAATTGAAAATCTAGAAAAATACAATATATTGAGTATTTTTAAATTACAATTATTGTGTTCGTTTAATTTTATCATAAAGGGATATTATGAATCAAAAAATATTATCTTTTCTCAAATAAGTTAAATAATTTTAAATTTTAAAGATTTAAAATAACACGAACCACTATTTTATAATACATTTTTTTGAAATAAACTATTATATTTTTTGAAATAAATATTATTTTGGTTACAACTGAGGACCAATATTGCAGGTCTGACATAGAACAACATACTTACAATCGCTTTGGTCACCTCATTCTCAGACCGCTTCAAATTCTATTCCATCAAAAGAATTGTGTTGAATCGTAACTACCCAACCCAAAAATCTTGGTTTCATCTTCTCAAGTTCCAAATCCAACAACGACTTGAATAACACTAGTTTCTACGATAATTGATCGACATCCTTGAGTCATTGTCGATACTAATGCCTCCCAACAATACCAAACAATACATATCTACTCATAACAAACATAATTTACAACAATGGAAGACAGACCACAATAGAAACCGACTATAAAAATAAGAAAAATACTAAAATATAATCTTAAACAGAATAACATGGGAAAAAATAATCTATCTATGGTAAACATACTCTCACAAACTAGCATATAGTGGAGGCGGAGATGATAATGAGACATCTGCAAGGGGATCGTATTGGATGAGCCAGTAGTGACACTACAAGAAAACTCGCGATCTGTGGCAGAAATTTTTGTCACAAATCTATGAATTTCAGTCACAAAATGTAATTTGTGACAAAGTGATTTATGTCATTATTTGGTTTGTCACAAATATTTGCGACAAAAATTTTCATCACAAATGTGTCTATGTGTGTGTCTATATATACATAATTACTGTCACAATTTGTGACAAAACTGTGACGGAATTTTTTTTCTCACAGATTTCTGTCTCAGTTTGCAACATTTCTTGTAGTGTGATGATGAAACCAACGGAAGAAGAAAATTAATTAGGTTGAATTTGTGTTTAATTATTCAAAGCATTGTAATACAGGGAAAAAAATTGAACCGCCACCGATCGAAAAGAGGTCGACGGTGATTCAAAAGAAGAACTTTGATGACGAACTCGAGAGAAGAGAAAAGACGGTTAAAGTTTTCAGAATAGGGATAAACAACTGTTAGAATTATTCCACTCTTATAATAATATTAGTGTTGCACGTCTTAATATTGTAATAAATTAATAAAAAATATAAACTTTTTTATAACCATTCTTTTCATCCTAGGGTCACTTGCCCCATTTCTTAATTATATAGTTATATGTGATGTAGCTCCGCATACTGGTACTAAACTAAATAAACAAACAGTTGATAAAGACATGTTAAGTACTAACCTTTTCTTGGAGTGAATTTTTGTCTCTCCCAAAACTGCTTTTTAAGTCGTCCATCAAAGACAGGTCGTTTGATGTTATATATGTTCAGATGGTATAGAAGGAAATATCTTTTAAAAAGTATATATCTAAACATACACTAAAAAAAATTTTGCGGTTTGTGATATAAATAATTGTTACAAATTTGTGAATTAATGTAATTTGTAACGAAACTGTGACATAATGTTTCTGTCATTATTTTATGTTGTCACAAATGGTTGCGACAAAAATTATTTTCACAAATGTGTGTCTGTGACGAAAAATATCATTTCTGTCACAATTTGTGACGGAACTGTGACGAAATTTTTTCTCTTACATATTTCCGTCATTGTTTTCAACTTTTCTTGTAGTGACACGAATTCAATCTCGATCCGTGTAGGGAAATTAGACACCTAAACTTATCTTATACTAGTTACTCGGATTGGTCGAATAACTCTAAATTTGCTCTTGACATGTGAATGCTTTGCTGGTAGAATTGTTAATGATGAAAATATGACAATTTAGAATTTCAACGATCGTTCATGGAAATCCTCTTTCCATCTCCTCCCTGATCTTTTAAGGCTGCTATCAGCCATAGGTACTTTTTATTCAAGTAATGACAATACATGAATAAAGTACAAAATCTGGCTCATGCCAGAAGGCTCAAAGGAGCAGAAACAAAACTCAGAAAACACAGTAAGCAACAAAACTCAGAAAACTCAGTATTGTCAACTTGTATATGTTAATGAGTTGCACTTTAATTTTCTTATATGAACTTGTGGGCAGCTAGATTACAAGAAAGCCTCAACACTAAAATCTTATCTACTTTGTTCTTTTCAGAATTCCCACAATAATTGAGATTTGACTACTATGTAATTATTTGTTCTTTCTAATTTTTAGCTCTTAATCTCTAGCACACTAAGAATTTACTCATTACTAGTTACTACTAGTAACAAACTAACAAACTCCGACTTTCTAAATTTTGAGTAAGAAAGAGATGTAAGAATGTTCGGGAACGCCCGTTCACCAAAATATAAATGAAGTTTGAAATGGTATTGGTACACACGACAATTTAAATCTTTTGAACGATCGTTCAAACCAGAATCACAATTGTTCATAGAAACAGTTTCAACAATCAATATTTTTTATCCAAACGCACTTCCACTCAACTAAACATGCACGCAAGACCTTGCAAATTTCTCCTATTTTCAAAGAGATGTGGTGTCATTGAACAACTCTAAATGTGTTTGGTTTCTTTACTTGGGGCAAATGTGTTTGCCCATCTCAATGATCTCATAAAAGCTCTATTGACCCAAATCACCAATATTTTAAGATCAATTATTTGTTTAATTTAATATTTATCTTGATCATTTCAAACTAATTTTATTTTTATCAAATTTATTTCAGTATAAGTTTTGCCAAACTAATCCTCACTTTTGTGAACTTATTTTACTTCCTTAAAAGTTACAATTTCGGAGTAAACTATCATAAAAGATCCAAAAAGTCCATGGTTCATATCCAATAAAAAGTCTATTTCGAATCAGATACGAATCTCACAAAATTAATAAACTATACCCTCACAACTAATTCATCATTATCCTTCACTAATAAACATTTGTTGACTTCTTATCCTTCCATATCCAGCACATTATAATTGATACATATAATAATTGAAAGACTACTATTATTGGCGTACTATTTAAATTATTCTAATCAAATAATTGATGATTATCCCCGAAGGTGGATCATTATTGTACTATAATAATATTTTATTTTTGGGAAAAAATCGTAGTAAAGAGAGACCATCGTATTAAAATTTTGCGACTCAATAAACCAATCAAAAAATGACACCCGTACATTTGAAAAGACTATTTTTTTATTGCAACTCTCGGTTTAACTAGCAACTCTTTTATTTTACCTCAAAAACCCTGCTCCATGGACCAAATGGGAATAGTAATAATTAAATAAGCCTATAAAATCAAAACCTGTAAGAAATACTGATAAAGAGACAGTCATTTCAAGATTATGATAAGGATGGCTTTATCAAGAAACAATGATACCCATAAATAAACAATGTTATCACATCATTATTGCATTTGGAGCTTGTTGCTTGCTAGCAATTAAAAGCTTAATTATTCAAAAACAGAGACTTAAATTTCAAAGAAGCAACCTAATTATTGGGAGGGATGAGAAGTGCAGTTGATTTGATATTGGACTTGAAAATGTCCTCCAACTTGGGACTCACATTAAGACATGCTCTCACCACTTTGGGAGAGAAAGCTGACCACACTGATGCCTTTGTAGTCAACTCCTCAAGAACAACCCTGCAATATTTACAATAATGCCATTTATATGTGAAAAATAATAGCAGAGAAGACTATAAGAGTTTGAATAAAACTTACTGTGAATTTGTCATGACAGAGAAACAGTCCATTCCTTCTTGGCCTGCAATTGTTGCAACAACAAAGAGTCTAGGCACCACAAACATTTGACCAGCCTTCACTTGACTGTCCAAAACTTGCTGCCCATTGAGACCCACAATCTGAACCCTACCACTTCCTTTCACAACATAAACCACTTGAACTGCAGAATCTGCAGCATAAACTGGTGAGCACATAGCATTAGCTTCAAGCTTCACAAGTCTAGTGCTCAGCCCAA